>BMAO01001793.1:0-43040 GCA_019973975.1 Trichonephila clavata | reverse complement strand
GCGTATGGAAAAAGACTTGAGCGTGGTGCTGGGAAATCGATAAGCATAAGGAGGGCGTCGTCGAGACGAGGAGAAACGACGTCGTCGAGGGTCTTGGGGAGAGTTTAGTTTGGGGGCTCATGAGAAGACTCTGGGTGTGAAGGAGAACCCATGGAGGGCAAAGGGGAACCAGGGGCGGATAACAGGCTCAACACATTGTCCGTGTCGGTCATGTTGAAAAAGAGAAGCTGCAAATTATGTGCTCTGAAATGTAATCTGCAAAGTGTTTGCTCTTAAACCTTCTCTCTCTAAAAAAAAATTTAAAAAAATTTTTTTTTTTTGTAAGGATAAATTAATTTCTTGTCTAGCTAGAGTTGTTCTCTTCTTGTGCTGCGAGTATTACAACTCCGTGTTCTTTCAAGTTTAAAAGCTTTCTACCACCCCCTCATTTCATTTACTCGTCTAGTGTAGTGTGCTTTGAAATTTGTTTCTTTTCAATCTATCGTGTCCGACCATGTCTGTTGTTTCGGATGCATGTTATTGTGAACAAAATTGTTTAGTGTGTTCTCGGGGAAAAGAGCCCCCTCATGATTGTGTGATTCACGTTTTATTGGAATCGATGGTGTTTCAAGAACGAGTGATGCACGGTGAACCCACCGAAGCACGATTGAAAGAAATTTTAGAGATTGGACAACACTATTTACCCCGGGCCATGCATTGGACGGACGAAAATAGTAAACGTTGGCAAAGGATGTATGACGTGATCCAGAGTGGGTTTCCCAAACCCTCTGTCGGAAGCGAATAAAGTTTAAAAGATTTGTCAGAAGCACATAAAATTTGAAATATCTTTTAGACGCAAACAAAGTTTGAAATATCTTTCAGAAGGAAAGTTTGAAATATTTGTCAGACGCTCATAACATTTGAAATATCTTGCAGAAGCAAAAATAAAGTTTGAAACATCTTTCAGAAGCAAAATAAAGTTTAAAACATTTATCAGATGCAAATAAAGTTTAAAACATTTATCAGATGCAAATAAAGTTTACAACCAATCTCTCTAAAAAAAAAAAAAATTTTTTTTTTTTAGAAATATTGGAGAGTTTTTTAAAAAAGGTTGAGAGCCTTTCACTCGAGCTTTCATTTGGTTTGCTCTGTTGTCAACATTTCTTATTCTCTTCATGATGACCTCGTTCGATTCTCTCCTGGGTGAATTGGAAAAAACATTCTCCCAGGTTTGCGAGACAACGTCTCACGCTGGTCGTCTTATAGACGACGCTTGCAACGTTTAGCGGGTATTGTGAAATTTCAACAACTCGCGACCCACTTTCCCATTCCCGTCCAGGTGGTCTTGAGCGAGCATGGATTCCATCTTTCCGATTGTGTCTATAGTGCAGATGCCTGCACGGAAGGACCCGACACTTGCCATTGTTTTAATGTCTTTGACGCCCCCGAACACTATTTTATCGTGAAACGCTTCAATCATGTCGTCGTACGGGACGGGTCTTTACACTCGCTCGAATGTTTGACACGAGCTCACTGTCAATGTTGGAGACAGGGCCCCGTGGATCCTACTCTTTCTGCCACCTTGAAAGGTGCCCCTGCTTGGCTTCCGGCTTCCCGGAGATGATGCCATCCATTTTGAAAGAACGGACATGACCCTCACAGGATCTTCCTCCTGTCTAGCCAATCCAAAAGCACTTCCTGCGCGTCGCTCTTTTCTCAAAAGCACGATTCGGACGCCTTTTTGCCTCATACGAGACAATGGAGTCTGACAAAGCCTTTCAAATCTACCTGGCCGAATACCACGAGGCCCATTTGGCCGAGTACATTACTTTTATGATGCAGTTTCGAGCCCAGTTACAGACTCTCACTCCGTCCGACGGCATTGCTCTTTCCCCCGTTGACCTGGGAGACCTTTTACGGAAAGTGTTGCCCCATCCCGAGCCCATCCAAAGGATTATAGGCTAAAGGAAGCATGGTTTTAATGCGATCACTGTAATGCCATATATAGGGTGGAGGGGATAAATGGGTGGAGAGTTCATTGTTTAAAGGCAACAGGATAGATCGGGATGTGCAAGGAGCCAAGTGTCCTCGCAACACACGAATAGGAAATACACTGCAACATTCGGGAGGTCCAAAACAGGATCGCAGGTCAGGAGGGATGGGAACGCGAGAGACTGGAACCGAGTCGTAGTCGTAAACCCATAAACGAAGAAATTGAGGTAAAAGGCGTGTACATTCCATCAAATTAAAACCCAACAAGGAGCCAATTGAGGAAGATTAAAATTTAGCAAGGTGATGAAATGGTACAATTCTTCTTCAAAACTCTCACTCGTCTCGTTTCGAAGGGCGTCTACGTACGAACGACTCAGTTTAATGCGTTGACATTCTATAGGCAAGGTATCAGTGAGTAATTGATCCATCTCATGGACTTGACACTGATGTTCATTCCCCACCAAATAGGATAAGCGGTATGGACTCGAATGTTGAATCAATTCATGCATAGGGTCATGAGTACGTCGATCGAAAGAATGAACCACATGGGAAGAAGAATCGACAGGAATCATTTTGTAATAAATGTCCATCACCACAAACTTTTGCAAAACGGGATATTTGTGTTTTGATAGCAAGTCGAGAACCAGAGCCTTGTATTCAAGAGCCATCATAAACTTTATTGTGGAAATGATTAAAAAAAAATTTTTTTTTTTTTTTTTTATGGTACTGGTTTCAAATTTTACCAAACATGTGCTTATGGCAACAACTGTAAAATAAATTTTACATTAGATTTTACAGTTGATACCATAGCCATCATAATAAATGGCTTGTTACCACATTATTTTTTTCATTCATTTACTCCACGGTATTTCCAAACGAGCTACCCACTCCCCTACAATATTATTACGAATGTGATTATTGGGCATCAAATGACAAAACTCTTGCAATATGTGAATGAGACTTTTGTGACCACTTTGGCACAACAATTCATGTGTTTCTGTATCAAAAGCTTCATCCGGTTCATTCAAAATACATCTTTTCCCCTTCTTTTTCTTTTGGTGAAAAAATAAATTAAATTCCAATTTCAAGTAGCGTATTACGTCTCGTAACGTCTTTTTTTGCATGACACGTCGCCATTTCTTTTCATTCAAATGTGGTTTATGACCTTTGAGACGCACCCGGTTTTCCACATTAAAATCACCGATATCACACAACACTGGATGGTGATCCGTATATAAAAATAAAAATTGTTTCAAATCGGGTACCGCGCCTCCCATTTGGTAACAGACGGCACAAAAAAACACCACGAGAGCATAGACTGTCTCTTTAAATTGCACTCTTTGAATCTTTCGAGGACCATACAATTGAATCGATTGATGAAACATGCCAATGGTGTAGCCGGAGGATTCTCGAAAATGACCTGCAAAGGGTAACACGTATTCTGATCCCAACCATGCACATATTTCAATCATTTCATGAAAATGTTCTGGAATATCACACGATTGGTTGATGGTATAAGATTTCCAAACAGTGGACCGACTCGCATACAAGCAATGAAACCGGTCCTTGTTAAAATTATTCAAGAGCAACAAACAAGGTTTTTTGGGATGAATTTCGCAATCCGATGCGGTGAAATTGACATTGTCAATGTGCCGAATAATACTTCGGACGCGATCTTCGGGTCGGACGTGAGATTTAGAACTCATTTGATCTTTGTTTATTAACCAAGCATTATGAACCGAAAGTATGTATGTGTATTGGATATGGACGAAACTTTGGGGTTTTCAACTGGGGAAACGTTTCACGTGCGACATAAATTTCAGACGTTGATCAACTTTTTAAAATTGATTCAGGCCGACATTATTTTATGGAGTTTGGGGTCGGATGATTATGTACACCGAGTGGTGAATGGGTTTTTACCCGAACTCGTCCAACATCTTTTTAAACTTTTTGCACGCTCAGAATGCAACTATTCCAAAACCTATTACCAATATACAAAGGCTTCAGCCCATATACGAGACATGTATGGGGAGCCCATTTTTTTAATAGCGGTCGATGATAAAGTGAGTGAAAATATGGACGAACAATATGATTTACGCATTTACGTGCCACCGTATACCAAAGTCAACTCGTGTGACAAGGAATTGTTGCAAGTGTGCGAAAAAATAATTAATGGTATTGTCGAACTGATTCGGTAAATATAAAGACATGTATAGTGTAGAGCAATTTCTCATCAAGATTCAAAATTTGCAAACCCAATGGATTTGCTTACGATGGCTACAAGCGCATGATGCCGCTCGACCCAACATTGGGCTGGAATATCGTCACAAAACGCTTCGAACCCTTCCCATTTATTAACAAAGAATAATGTACTGGATTTTATTGTTGTTGTATTCTCTCCTTCTTCTTTTATATGCATGGCAGTATCCCTCTCCCACCCTTTCCAAATGGCCCTTGTTGACGGCCGACGATTCCACGACCCCCACCGTCCGTTGTCAAGACACACACGATTGTGATGCGCATCACATTTGTCTGAATCAAACATGCCTACCTCAACTCTTGCGAGGGGAAGAATGTGATCCTCTGACGGGAGACTGGATGCTCGTATCCATTCAGGGCAAATCGTTGGTGGCTTGCATTTGCAAATATCCCGATTTTGTCCATCAAAAACATTATGGGGGGAATTGTGACGTGGATGTCACGTGTCAACCGTACGGACATTACAATGTACATACGAAACAATGTGATTGTTTGGAGGGGTTTGTACCCTTGAACCAGCCCAAACCCAAGTGTCAAAAACTACCGGTTGTAGAGCGTATGATGTACAGATCGTGCGATTCGGATGAAGTGCATTTTAGCGATATTCAACCTTCAGACGGATTTACCGCTGGGTACTTGAGACGCCATCAAAACAAAAAGTGTTTTAAACGACCTTGCACGTTTGATGCGTTTACAAGCCAACCCTTGAAAAAGGCTCGTTATGAGAAAGGAATCGGTTGTGTATGTGATCCGGCGTTGGGTCAGTTTGGAGTACGTATCGAAGGTTTGTCCGATTACGTGAGAGGACCTGGATACAATGCGTGTGCGAGTATGTTTCAAACTCCTTTGGAAAAACCCATTCCCGTGCAAGTGGTCACCTATTTTTATTTGATGCAACAGCCTGCCGTCAGCTTTTTACAATACGACAACATTCAGGCTTCCCAGGTCATTGCTCCCCTCTCTTCTTTCATTCAAGGGGGAACGTTGCAAGTGGGTCAAGAATTTCCGTACGATTACATGCAAGCCTTTTTCAGACAACGACACCCTTTTACGGCTCAAGTGCGTCAGTTTAATTTCAACGAAACCTTTTACGCAAAATATCCTCCTACTTTTACGCGAAAACCCAATCAAATGGAATGGTGTCGATTTATGAGTCGACATTTAAAGGACAATTTTTTACCGTCTGAATGGGCTTTTAATTTATTGTACACCTTTCCAGCCTGTTATATTGGCAAAAAGGATCAAGACGCTCCTGAACCGTTCCGAGGACGGTATGTATCGAATCCCTTACATTTCACGTATGGAGCGTATGGTGAACATCCACGATTCAACGGCCTTCGTTTGAAACATGAACGAGGGGACTGGACGCTAGACTTTGCCCCCGAGTACGACATAGATACTTACCGTTCCTTAGCAACTCCTCAGATGGTCCCATTCTTGGACGATCCCGTCGTAAAAATGTTGGAGCAAGGTTACATGAGCAATGATCCTATCGATGAGCAAAATGCCTTGTATCGCCGTGAGAAAAGGGATCGGGACAGCGATAATGAACCCACCTTTTGAAAAGACAAGATGAAACGAAATCTCGAAGAAGAAGAGTCG
Organism: Trichonephila clavata; assembly: GCA_019973975.1. Classification (NCBI taxonomy): domain Eukaryota; kingdom Metazoa; phylum Arthropoda; class Arachnida; order Araneae; family Nephilidae; genus Trichonephila; species Trichonephila clavata. Next base: position 37,208 of record BMAO01001793.1, on the reverse strand, counting down.
GACGATGAATTCCCTTCCCCTAAATCAGCACGTCGAGAAGAAACGGATATTTTGCAAGATTTGCAAAAAGGGTTAACAGAAACAGACAATGATTCTATTAATCGGGAACTCTTGGACACTCAAAAGCAATATTTTATCATGTATATGGAAAAATTAATGCATCAAATCCCCATGGGAAAAGCAGTGATTGAAACGGTCCGTAAAAATGGCCAGGAAAATAATTTTATGTGCATGTACGCAGCCTCCAAGACTATTATTCAAGCTTTGATGAATGTAAAACAGAGTAAAGCGATTAAATCGGTCATGGATATGATATTTGGGGGGGCTTGTCGGTATGTGCATGAAACGGTCATTTCACCCATGTTGAACAATGTAGTACATAATGAACATTTGAAAAGGGCGTATCAAGTGTATCAGAACAGTGTGAAAAAGGAAGAAAATGATGCTGAATTGGAAATGAGGTGCTTATTGCATTGTATTCATCAAGTGTTGGAAAAGGAAGAACACGGTATTAAATTGGTTCATCCTTTTCAAGCTCAAATGACTCAGCAAATGAAAGCAATCAGTGAATATGTGGTGGCATTGTTGGTCTCTGTAACAGATCCCAAAGACACGACTCAAAATGAAGTTGTCTTACACTCGGCAGCAAACTCTGGCTCAAACTCTAACTAAAAAAAAAAAAAAATTTTTTTTTTTTTTTTTACAGTCAACTGTTTTATTATGCATGTATCAAATACTTTGATTCAATGAATAGTTTTTCACAACATGTTATGAAATCCATACTGTAGTACAACCCTCACTCTCGGGGTTTTTAGTTTTACATTCGAGTCTCTCATTAAGTTTGCGTATGTATGCTTCCACAGTACTTTCTGGTTCCTCTTTGGACGACCCCATGCAATCTTTAACCGTTGCAAAGTGGTCGCTGGAATCTTTCAGATTCAAATTATCCCTGAAATCTTTCATCAACTCTTCCCTTGCAGCGCAAACTCTGGCATCTTTTAGCTCGACATTTGTAGAACGAGTAGATTCTTCTTCCTCTTCTTCCTCTGGAATACAATTGAGTGACATTCTATTCCAATAACGTTCGTAAATAATTTTGTTTTCACAGGGCAATTGCAGAAAGATGGGTTTTCCTTTCAGGCGTTCAAGGGGCCAAGTCATGGGATATACAGGCAAGGGTTTTTGTAGAGTGTTGATGGACGGTGGAGAGTTGAATAAACAATCTTGAAGGGTTGTATCAGACAAAGGTTTACCTTCCATACAATCGCTCATATCAACATGGGGGATGGCTTCTGTTCTCCAACTCGAAACATTCTCGTAAAAGATTTCCATAGTTTCTGGTACCAGCGATCAGAAGACATGATGCGCTTGAAAATAAAAATTGGAATGCCAAGCCAACAATCAAAACTGTGTTGAGTATATTTTGATATTTTGAGACAATAGATGTAGGCACTTGAATAACGCTTGCATCAAGCTTTCAACTTTTAAAATGACAATCTAAAAATAAAAAAAAAATTTTTTTTTTTTTACAACTGTAATGCAACAATTTGATTTATAGATTTTACTCGACTCAGAGCCGTGTACACCAAGTTCAAGTCTCGACTTCCATTAAAGTTCATGGCGATTGCATCGTCATCCATCGTATCTCCTTGAAATTTATGAATAGTTCCAGCAAATCCTACGACAATAGGAAATTCTCCTTTCAAATTTCTTTGCACTTGTATCATAACCTTTTTCACAGGATCCATACATTCAATGCAATCTTGTTCGGCATTATAGTTTTCGAACAACAAAGGTGTGCCATTGGAGGCTAAAGATACACCATTTTGAATAATAAATATGTGGCATCCTACTTTTACATCCACATAGGTTGTACCCATACCTTCTTTCGTTCTGGTCCATAAACGGATCCGTGGTCCTTGAATCAAACGTTTCAAATAAAAATTGTTGTACGCTTCCACGGTCGATTTCAGGTAGGCCAATGCTCGGGTACATTTTTGTAAAACGGTTGTATCAATATGCTCCACAATGGGAAATGTTCCACAAATGTAGGTAAATAATCCCGTTTCGTCATTCGTATCCACATAGTAACGCAACTGTTGAATAATGGACTCATATTCGGGAGAAAAACGTTTACTTTCCTTTAAATCAATGCGTATGATGGGTATATCCAGAGACACGCTAAATACATTGTGATTTGTTTTCACTGGTCTCAATTGGTTGGGATCCCCCATGGCTACAAATAAAATGGGTTTCGGGCGGCGGAAAAAATATTGTATGATGCAATGGGCCAACCAAAAACTCACCATTCCAATTTCATCCACCACAACAATATCGGGCATCTGAGGACAATCAAATGTGTCCACTAATACTGCACTTTTTTCCAAACACACGGCCTCATCGGTTTCATGTTGTAATTGCTTTTCTAAGGTATACAACACTGAACCAGGTGTCCAACCTAGTTTCAAAGCCGAATGAATAGTTTGTCCTCCAATACGTTGTGCCACTCGAGCGGTGGGAGCCATACGTAATTGGGGCACCGATATACGATCTAGACAACTCGTCACGGTAAATGTTTTTCCAGATCCAGGGCCACCTGCCACCAAAATCACTGCATGTTGACGATTTAATAACCACTCGTGAACCAAGAAAGGAAACGTTTGTTGACTCGGAGTCAAGGATTCAACATGTTTGTCGAACCCCACATGATAGACGGGCAATTCCCACGAGTGACTCATGGTTGTCCCAATTGTTCGCCTAAAGTGATTACTTTGGTTCTGGTCAATGATCAGCAACGTTTTGAATATACACTCTTGGTCTGCGAACGTGTGGCCGTGTCGTACGTAATGGACTTGTATGCTTTATTTACGAGAGTGAATGCACCTCGAATGCCAAATACTCCTTTAAAATCAGTCAACACTTTAAGAGTGCATGAGATCCTGGAACCCTACAAATGGTTACAATGTATTCAGTGGACACGTTATCAACAACAAGGTCAAAAAGTGAGTATGGAATGGTTTATTACTCGACCCAACCATTCGGGATTTTATTATTCTTTGGGAGAAGGAGGATCCTTGCTGGTATCTCGAGAAAATAATATGGAAATGATTCACATTCACCCAGAAACGGTACGTACCATAGCGGGTCTCTCGACAGACTTTTGTACGAAACCTACACTTCAGCAAATTGACTTGAAAAATAAATTGTTCTGAATGGTTTATTCCTTTTAAAGCATGAGCAAAAAAAAAAAAAATTTTTTTTTTTTTTTTTGAGAACTTTGATGTCATTGTTAATAAGCTAAAAAGGTAGACATGGTTCTTGCCAGGCTTTTTTTAATAGACATTTTGGGTACCTTCTTCATTAAGTTCCTGATTATATTCAATTGCCGCCGGTAATGATACGCTTTGTATAAACGTCATTTCCATAGGGGGTTGAATGGCAGATTCCTGAAAAATGATCATGTTTTTAATCTTTCCCCCAATTTTGTACTTGTCCTCTCCAAATGTAGTACGACTATAAATTTGCAACTGACAAATGGCTAAAAAGGTTCCAATGCCTTCTAAAATAGGCTCCAATTGTTTTTTGAAGGCATTGGTCAAATTTTCTCCATCAAACATGCGTGTAGTCATGACACACCAGTTTCGATGGATGTCGCAAGGTATATGATGTTTTTGGTGGGCCGTCCTGCATGTGTTACATAAAACTGGGCTACACGTTTCTTTAAATAACCGCGCTGCATCATGCAACTTGTGTTGTGTAGTTTCTCGCATGGCTTGTCCAATTAATGTTAACGGGGGGCATTCTTTGGCGATAAAGTTTAAATCTCCGAAAAGTCCTTCCGAATCTTTAGATTTGGTTCTATCACACGACATGAGAGCCACTACAATGATTTTGTAAGAATTGAGAGGATTAGCAATATTTCTGACATAGGCCTTGTCCACATGACAAGCATGACCTTTGGAAAAGGAAACTTGCTTCTCCACGTGCATCCGATGCACTGGATAATCTTCCAATTTCTTTTCCCAGTCAGGATCCACAAGATTTAACATACCAGATTCAGCGGCCATACCATGAATGGCTTTTTTCAAGACGGGAACGTTTAAAGTGTTGATGATTAGTTGAGAATATTCCATGTTGAATAAGAAGAGACAATATTACACTTTATTCACAGATGCAATAATGTCAAAAAAGAATTATGGAAAGTTGCAGCTCTGTGAAACCTTTATAAACCTTAACACAGTAAGCTTAAAAAAAAAAAAATTTTTTTTTTTTAATAATAATTATTCCATTGTTTCTTGTAGGAGATTTTGTTCTTTAGGGTTATTTTCGAGCATTACCAATTTCCATGTATCCGTTTTCATTTCGTTTTCAAGTGACTCTTTCAACTTTAAATCCTCTCTTGGATAATTTTTTAATGTCCAGCTGTACGTTTCAGCCATGATTGTGGGAGTTCCTCGGTATAGATGCATATAACTTCGTAAACGTTGCTGATGGCGAATTTGTCTTCGGAAACGATCGTAATATTTCAGTTTGCTTCCTTTAGGATATTTTTTAGCAACTGTTTTTCTTTTCTTTGTAGAATCATTTTCATTTTCAAGTCCTCGTTTACTACCGCTGTATCCAGCCTGTGGCACCTGTTCCATATTCATTGTCTCTTGGTTGTCTTGATTTTCCTCCTCTGAAACATCCATCGGTCGTTCTTTGTCTGAAACATTCAAAGGCTGATTGTTGGGTTCCACCGCTAACACATTCTCTAGTTGAAGTTTTTGTAGTTTTTCCTCTGAAACATCATCGGTCGTTCTTTGTCTGAAACATTCAAAGGCTGATTGTTGGGTTCCACCGCTAACACATTCTCTAGTTGAAGTTTTTTTGTAGTTCATTAAAATAATTCATTAGCTCATTTTCATCATTGGGCGGTTCCTGGTGGTCATATGGTTTCCCTTTTGTTGCTATATCGTATTTCTCATGGGCTTGTTCAGATTTTCTCAACTTCTTCTTTTGCCTCTTGGATAGTTGCTTCCATATTTTGCACACTTTCAAAATTATCTTTTACAGCTATCGCTTCTTCCTTCATGTACAAAGCTTCACTCCCAACTGCATTGTTCTCTTCCAGCCTGTAGAGGGCTCCAGAAGCAATATCCATTACTTGATTTTTTTGAAAACAAAGTAATGAGTCTAGAAACAATTTTATACAATGACCCATGGATACCTTACAATGATACCTTTTATCTTTCCCGCTTGGTTTTATCCTACCCTAAAAACATGATTTTTACCGCTCAATTACTCTCTCATGTCATGTCTTTACCCGTCTATCAAAAGTATCCTTATGCGGAGACGTTTCCAGTACAATCTTTACAAAAAGTGGATTGGGAGCAATCTTTGATTGTATTTAATCACGATTCTCAAGTGGTATTGGCTCCCGAACCAGTATTGGCCCTCATTCAACTCGATCGGAGACTACAGTTTCAGAAAGCCCAAACCATTATTTTTGGTTCCTTTCGCCTCTTACCCTTTCAATTATTTCAATCTCAGTGGGTATGGATCTTGGGGGTATTGGTGAGTGTGACCCTCATGAGCGTTTTGTCAACTTTAATACAACGCATGCCTTATCGGTTGGAGTTGGCCAGTAAACCTTTAAAAGGTTCACCACGTCCTCGTGCATAAACACGGCTCGTTCGGCTTGTTCACACGTCACAGGCTCTCGAGTCATGTTCCGATAGGTGGTCTCTGCTGTCTGATAGCAACGCCATGAAAAATGGGGTGTGGATAAGGCCGTGAGAAGCATGTTACGATCAAATTGATCATAGACTGAATTTTCCAAATATTTTTGGGGAAAGGAGGAGAGAGTGTAATAATCTCGTAGCCATAAAAAGGAGATCCAAAAGCCTTCCACGAGAGAAGCATCCAAATGAGACGGACATTTGTAGCGTAAGCATGAACTCACTTGTTGAATAAAACGAGCCAGGATGGAAACGGGATGGGTGATGGGAATATCGGAGTGGGACTCTGAAACATCTTCCAACATTAAACATTGATTAATAGTGGGGTAATTGTTGGGAGTAATGCTCACCAACGCGGGAATAAAATCATTTCCAAACAAAAAGGAACACACTTCCAAGTGCATCACGGGATAAGGAAGCCATTCTCGCACCAAACGCGTCACGGGATAATATTTTCCATAACGGTAAATTTGAAGGGTGTCGTAGCGCTCCAAGCGCATGAGGCTCAACACAAACACATCCTGGTCTTCACTCACCACCAGAGGATTTCGGCATTGATCGGGATGCAAAGCTTCGGCCATGTGAAATAATTTGTGTTCCCCTTCTCCGGGGACATTACATCCACTCACAATGACGTTCAAGTGTTGAACATGTTTAAAATGATACCGTTTCAACTGTTCCACAAGATAATGCTGAACTTTGAGAGCAATGATATTGGTTCCAAATAAAACGGACCGATATTTAGAAATACCTTGAAGAGACACATTGCGTTGTTCTCCTTCCTTCTTGGTCCTGCGTTCCCGCTGAGTCGGCCATTTCATGGGAACCCCTTCTCCATCAAAAGATAAAATGAGGGTGAGGCGTTCCGTAGAAGCATGAGATAAAAATATATTCAGGTTATGAACCAGTTTACACCAGACGACATGGCACATTTCTCGAAATAATTTGGGTTCATCAGTCTCCAAAGAAGTATTGAGAGCAACGTGCAACAGGGATTGAACATCATACAAAATGGAATCAAAAGGTGCGGGTACGGTAGGAGGTTCTTCGTTGGGTTCGTGTAGTTTATTAATTAACATGCAAAAATTGGTTATTCCCATTTTGAAGTAGACTCTCTCTTCAATTCTTGTCTGATATTTATTACAAAGCACTAAAAAAAAAAAATATTTTTTTTTTTTTTTTTTTTTTTTTTATGGTACTGGTTTCAAATTTTACCAAACATGTGCTTATGGCAACAACTGTAAAATAAATTTTACATTAGATTTTACAGTTGATACCATAGCCATCATAATAAATGGCTTGTTACCACATTATTTTTTTCATTCATTTACTCCACGGTATTTCCTAAACGAGCTACCCACTCCCCTACAATATTATTACGAATGTGATTATTGGGCATCAAATGACAAAACTCTTGCAATATGTGAATGAGACTTTTGTGACCACTTTGGCACAACAATTCATGTGTTTCTGTATCAAAAGCTTCATCCGGTTCATTCAAAATACATCTTTTCCCCTTGTTTTTCTTTTGGTGAAAAAATAAATTAAATTCCAATTTCAAGTAGCGTATTACGTCTCGTAACGTCTTTTTTTGCATGACACGTCGCCATTTCTTTTCATTCAAATGTGGTTTATGACCTTTGAGACGCACCCGGTTTTCCACATTAAAATCACCGATATCACACAACACTGGATGGTGATCCGTATATAAAAATAAAAATTGTTTCAAATCGGGTACCGCGCCTCCCATTTGGTAACAGACGGCACAAAAAAACACCACGAGAGCATAGACTGTCTCTTTAAATTGCACTCTTTGAATCTTTCGAGGAGCATACAATTGAATTGATTGATGAAACATGCCAATGGTGTAGCCGGAGGATTCTCGAAAATGACCTGCAAAGGGTAACACGTATTCTGATCCCAACCATGCACACATTTCAATCATTTCATGAAAATGTTCTGGAATATCACACGATTGGTTGATGGTATAAGATTTCCAAACAGTGGACCGACTCGCATACAAGCAATGAAACCGGTCCTTGTTAAAATTATTCAAGAGCAACAAACAAGGTTTTTTGGGATGAATTTCGCAATCCGATGCGGTGAAATTGACATTGTCAATGTGCCGAATAATACTTCGGACGCGATCTTCGGGTCGGACGTGAGATTTAGAACTCATTTGATCTTTGTTTATTAACCAAGCATTATGAACCGAAAGTATGTATGTGTATTGGATATGGACGAAACTTTGGGGTTTTCAACTGGGGAAACGTTTCACGTGCGACCTAAATTTCAGACGTTGATCAACTTTTTAAAATTGATTCAGGCCGACATTATTTTATGGAGTTTGGGATCGGACGATTATGTACACCGAGTGGTGAATGGGTTTTTACCCGAACTCGTCCAACATCTTTTTAAACTTTTTGCACGCTCAGAATGCAACTATTCCAAAACCTATTACCAATATACAAAGGCTTCAGCCCATATACGAGACATGTATGGGGAGCCCATTTTTTTAATAGCGGTCGATGATAAAGTGAGTGAAAATATGGACGAACAATATGATTTACGCATTTACGTGCCACCGTATACCAAAGTCAACTCGTGTGACAAGGAATTGTTGCAAGTGTGCGAAAAAATAATTAATGGTATTGCCGAACTGATTCGGTAAATATAAAGACATGTATAGTGTAGAGCAATTTCTCATCAAGATTCAAAATTTGCAAACCCAATGGATTTGCTTACGATGGCTACAAGCGCATGATGCCGCTCGACCCAACATTGGGCTGGAATATCGTCACAAAACGCTTCGAACCCTTCCCATTTATTAACAAAGCATAATGTACTGGATTTTATTGTTGTTGTATTCTCTCCTTCTTCTTTTATATGCATGGCAGTATCCCTCTCCCACCCTTTCCAAATGGCCCTTGTTGACGGCCGACGATTCCACGACCCCACCGTCCGTTGTCAAGACACACACGATTGTGATGCGCATCACATTTGTCTGAATCAAACATGCCTACCTCAACTCTTGCGAGGGGAAGAATGTGATCCTCTGACGGGAGACTGGACGCTCGTATCCATTCAGGGCAAATCGTTGGTGGCTTGCATTTGCAAATATCCCGATTTTATCCATCAAAAACATTATGGGGGGAATTGTGACGTGGATGTCACGTGTCAACCGTACGGACATTACAATGTACATACGAAACAATGTGATTGTTTGGAGGGGTTTGTACCCTTGAACCAGCCCAAACCCAAGTGTCAAAAGCTACCGGTTGTAGAGCGTATGATGTACAGATCGTGCGATTCGGATGAAGTGCATTTTAGCGATATTCAACCTTCAGACGGATTTACCGCTGGGTACTTGAGACGCCATCAAAACAAAAAGTGTTTTAAACGACCTTGCACGTTTGATGCGTTTACAAGCCAACCCTTGAAAAAGGCTCGTTATGAGAAAGGTATTGGTTGTGTATGTGATCCGGCGTTGGGTCAGTTTGGAGTACGTATCGAAGGTTTGTCCGATTACGTGAGAGGACCTGGATACAATGCGTGCGCGAGTGTGTTTCAAACTCCTTTGGAGAAACCCATTCCCGTGCAAGTGGTCACCTATTTTTATTTGATGCAACAGCCTGCCGTCAGCTTTTTACAATACGACAACATTCAGGCTTCCCAGGTCATTGCTCCCCTCTCTTCTTTCATTCAAGGGGGAACGTTGCAAGTGGGTCAAGAATTTCCGTACGATTACATGCAAGCCTTTTTCAGACAACGACACACTTTTACGGCTCAAGTGCGTCAGTTTAATTTCAACGAAACCTTTTACGCAAAATATCCTCCTACTTTTACGCGAAAACCCAATCAAATGGAATGGTGTCGATTTATGAGTCGACATTTAAAGGACAATTTTTTACCTTCTGAATGGGCTTTTAATTTATTGTACTCCTTTCCAGCCTGTTATATTGGCAAAAAGGATCAAGACGCTCCTGAACCGTTCCGAGGACGGTATGTATCGAATCCCTTACATTTCACGTATGGAGCGTATGGTGAACATCCACGATACAACGGCCTTCGTTTGAAACATGAACGAGGGGACTGGACGCTAGACTTTGCCCCCGAGTACGACATAGATACTTACCGTTCCTTAGCAACTCCTCAGATGGTCCCATTCTTGGACGATCCCGTCGTAAAAATGTTGGAGCAAGGTTACATGAGCAATGATCCTATCGATGAGCAAAATGCCTTGTATCGCCGTGAGAAAAGGGATCGGGACAGCGATAATGAACCCACCTTTTGAAAAGACAAGATGAAACGAAATCTCGAAGAAGAAGAGTCGGACGATGAATTCCCTTCCCCTAAATCAGCACGTCGAGAAGAAACGGATATTTTGCAAGATTTGCAAAAAGGGTTAACAGAAACAGACAATGATTCTATTAATCGGGAACTCTTGGACACTCAAAAGCAATATTTTATCATGTATATGGAAAAATTAATGCATCAAATCCCCATGGGAAAAGCAGTGATTGAAACGGTCCGTAAAAATGGCCAGGAAAATAATTTTATGTGCATGTACGCAGCCTCCAAGACTATTATTCAAGCTTTGATGAATGTAAAACAGAGTAAAGCGATTAAATCGGTCATGGATATGATATTTGGGGGGGCTTGTCGGTATGTGCATGAAACGGTCATTTCACCCATGTTGAACAATGTAGTACATAATGAACATTTGAAAAGGGCGTATCAAGTGTATCAGAACAGTGTGAAAAAGGAAGAAAATGATGCGGAATTGGAAATGAGGTGCTTATTGCATTGTATTCATCAAGTTTTGGAAAAGGAAGAACACGGTATTAAATTGGTTCATCCTTTTCAAGCTCAAATGACTCAGCAAATGAAAGCAATCAGTGAATATGTGGTGGCATTGTTGGTCTCTGTAACAGATCCCAAAGACACGACTCAAAATGAAGTTGTCTTACACTCGGCAGCAAACTCTGGCTCAAACTCTAACTAAAAAAAAAAAAAAAAAATTTTTTTTTTTTTTTTTACAGTCAACTGTTTTATTATGCATGTATCAAATACTTTGATTCAATGAATAGTTTTTCACAAATGTTATGAAATCCATACTGTAGTACAACCCTCACTCTCGGGGTTTTTAGTTTTACATTCGAGTCTCTCATTAAGTTTGCGTATGTATGCTTCCACAGTACTTTCTGGTTCCTCTTTGGACGACCCCATGCAATCTTTAACCGTTGCAAAGTGGTCCCTGGAATCTTTCAGATTCAAATTATCCCTGAAATCTTTCATCAACTCTTCCCTTGCAGCGCAAACTCTGGCATCTTTTAGCTCGACATTTGTAGAACGAGTAGATTCTTCTTCCTCTTCTTCCTCTGGAATACAATTGAGTGACATTCTATTCCAATAACGTTCGTAAATAATTTTGTTTTCACAGGGCAATTGGAGAAAGATGGGTTTTCCTTTCAGGCGTTCAAGGGGCCAAGTCATGGGATATACAGGCAAGGGTTTTTGTAGAGTGTTGATGGACGGTGGAGAGTTGAATAAACAATCTTGAAGGGTTGTATCAGACAAAGGTTTACCTTCCATACAATCGCTCATATCAACATGGGGGGATGGCTTCTGTTCTCCAACTCGAAACATTCTCGTAAAAGATTTCCATAGTTTCTGGTACCAGCGATCAGAAGACATGATGCGCTTGAAAATAAAAATTGGAATGCCAAGCCAACAATCAAAACTGTGTTGAGTATATTTTGATATTTTGAGACACTAGATGTAGGCACTTGAATAACGCTTGCATCAAGCTTTCAACTTTTAAATGACAATCTAAAAAAAAAAAAAAAAAATTTTTTTTTTTTTTTTTTTACAACTGTAATGCAACAATTTGATTTATAGATTTTACTCGACTCAGAGCCGTGTACACCAAGTTCAAGTCTCGACTTCCATTAAAGTTCATGGCGATTGCATCGTCATCCATCGTATCTCCTTGAAATTTATGAATAGTTCCAGCAAATCCTACGACAATAGGAAATTCTCCTTTCAAATTTCTTTGCACTTGTATCATAACCTTTTTCACAGGATCCATACATTCAATGCAATCTTGTTCGGCATTATAGTTTTCGAACAACAAAGGTGTGCCATTGGAGGCTAAAGATACACCATTTTGAATAATAAATATGTGGCATCCTACTTTTACATCCACATAGGTTGTACCCATACCTTCTTTCGTTCTGGTCCATAAACGGATCCGTGGTCCTTGAATCAAACGTTTCAAATAAAAATTGTTGTACGCTTCCACGGTCGATTTCAGGTAGGCCAATGCTCGGGTACATTTTTGTAAAACGGTTGTATCAATATGCTCCACAATGGGAAATGTTCCACAAATGTAGGTAAATAATCCCGTTTCGTCATTCGTATCCACATAGTAACGCAACTGTTGAATAATGGACTCATATTCGGGAGAAAAACGTTTACTTTCCTTTAAATCAATGCGTATGATGGGTATATCCAGAGACACGCTAAATACATTGTGATTTGTTTTCACTGGTCTCAATTGGTTGGGATCCCCCATGGCTACAAATAAAATGGGTTTCGGGCGGCGGAAAAAATATTGTATGATGCAATGGGCCAACCAAAAACTCACCATTCCAATTTCATCCACCACAACAATATCGGGCATCTGAGGACAATCAAATGTGTCCACTAATACTGCACTTTTTTCCAAACACACGGCCTCATCGGTTTCATGTTGTAATTGCTTTTCTAAGGTATACAACACTGAACCAGGTGTCCAACCTAGTTTCAAAGCCGAATGAATAGTTTGTCCTCCAATACGTTGTGCCACTCGAGCGGTGGGAGCCATACGTAATTGGGGCACCGATATACGATCTAGACAACTCGTCACGGTAAATGTTTTTCCAGATCCAGGGCCACCTGCCACCAAAATCACTGCATGTTGACGATTTAATAACCACTCGTGAACCAAGAAAGGAAACGTTTGTTGACTCGGAGTCAAGGATTCAACATGTTTGTCGAACCCCACATGATAGACGGGCAATTCCCACGAGTGACTCATGGTTGTCCCAATTGTTCGCCTAAAGTGATTACTTTGGTTCTGGTCAATGATCAGCAACGTTTTGAATATACACTCTTGGTCTGCGAACGTGTGGCCGTGTCGTACGTAATGGACTTGTATGCTTTATTTACGAGAGTGAATGCACCTCGAATGCCAAATACTCCTTTAAAATCAGTCAACACTTTAAGAGTGCATGAGATCCTGGAACCCTACAAATGGTTACAATGTATTCAGTGGACACGTTATCAACAACAAGGTCAAAAAATGAGTATGGAATGGTTTATTACTCGACCCAACCATTCGGGATTTTATTATTCTTTGGGAGAAGGAGGATCCTTGCTGGTATCTCGAGAAAATAATATGGAAATGATTCACATTCACCCAGAAACGGTACGTACCATAGCGGGTCTCTCGACAGACTTTTGTACAAAACCTACACTTCAGCAAATTGACTTGAAAAATAAATTGTTCTGAATGGTTTATTCCTTTTAAAGCATGAGCAAAAAAAAAAAAAAAAAAATTTTTTTTTTTTTTTTTTTGAGAACTTTGATGTCATTGTTAATAAGCTAAAAAGGTAGACATGGTTCTTGCCAGGCTTTTTTTAATACACATTTTGGGTACCTTCTTCATTAAGTTCCTGATTATATTCAATTGCCGCCGGTAATGATACGCTTTGTATAAACGTCATTTCCATAGGGGGTTGAATGGCAGATTCCTGAAAAATGATCATGTTTTTAATCTTTCCCCCAATTTTGTACTTGTCCTCTCCAAATGTAGTACGACTATAAATTTGCAACTGACAAATGGCTAAAAAGGTTCCAATGCCTTCTAAAATAGGCTCCAATTGTTTTTTGAAGGCATTGGTCAAATTTTCTCCATCAAACATGCGTGTAGTCATGACACACCAGTTTCGATGGATGTCGCAAGGTATATGATGTTTTTGGTGGGCCGTCCTGCATGTGTTACATAAAACTGGGCTACACGTTTCTTTAAATAACCGCGCTGCATCATGCAACTTGTGTTGTGTAGTTTCTCGCATGGCTTGTCCAATTAATGTTAACGGGGGGCATTCTTTGGCGATAAAGTTTAAATCTCCGAAAAGTCCTTCCGAATCTTTAGATTTGGTTCTATCACACGACATGAGAGCCACTACAATGATTTTGTAAGAATTGAGAGGATTAGCAATATTTCTGACATAGGCCTTGTCCACATGACAAGCATGACCTTTGGAAAAGGAAACTTGCTTCTCCACGTGCATCCGATGCACTGGATAATCTTCCAATTTCTTTTCCCAGTCAGGATCCACAAGATTTAACATACCAGATTCAGCGGCCATACCATGAATGGCTTTTTTCAAGACGGGAACGTTTAAAGTGTTGATGATTAGTTGAGAATATTCCATGTTGAATAAGAAGAGACAATATTACACTTTATTCACAGATGCAATAATGTCAAAAAAGAATTATGGAAAGTTGCAGCTCTGTGAAACCTTTATAAACCTTAACACAGTGAGCTTAAAAAAAAAAAAAAAAATTTTTTTTTTTTTTTAATAATAATTATTCCATTGTTTCTTGTAGGAGATTTTGTTCTTTAGGGTTATTTTCGAGCATTACCAATTTCCATGTATCCGTTTTCATTTCGTTTTCAAGTGACTCTTTCAACTTTAAATCCTCTCTTGGATAATTTTTTAATGTCCAGCTGTACGTTTCAGCCATGATTGTGGGAGTTCCTCGGTATAGATGCATATAACTTCGTAAACGTTGCTGATGGCGAATTTGTCTTCGGAAACGATCGTAATATTTCAGTTTGCTTCCTTTAGGATATTTTTTAGCAACTGTTTTTCTTTTCTTTGTAGAATCATTTTCATTTTCAAGTCCTCGTTTACTACCGCTGTATCCAGCCTGTGGCACCGGTTCCATATTCATTGTCTCTTGGTTGTCTTGATTTTCCTCCTCTGAAACATCCATCGGTCGTTCTTTGTCTGAAACATTCAAAGGCTGATTGTTGGGTTCCACCGCGAACACATTCTCTAGTTGAAGTTTTTGTAGTTTTTCCTCCTCTGAAACATTCATCGGTCGTTCTTTGTCTGAAACATTCAAAGGCTGATTGTTGGGTTCCACCGCTAACACATTCTCTAATTGAAGTTTTTGTAGTTCATTAAAATAATTCATTAGCTCATTTTCATCATTGGGCGGTTCCTGGTGGTCATATGGTTTCCCTTTTGTTGCTATATCGTATTTCTCATGGGCTTGCTCAGATTTTCTCAACTTCTTCTTTTGCCTCTTGGATAGTTGCACACTTTCAAAATTATCTTTTACAGCTATCGCTTCTTCCTTCATGTACAAAGCTTCATTCCCAACTGCATTGTTCTCTTCCAGCCTGTAGAGGGCTCCAGAAGCAATATCCATTACTTGATTTTTTTGAAAACAAAGTAATGAGTCTAGAAACAATTTTATACAATGACCCATGGATACCTTACAATGATACCTTTTATCTTTCCCGCTTGGTTTTATCCTACCCTAAAAACATGATTTTTACCGCTCAATTACTCTCTCATGTCATGTCTTTACCCGTCTATCAAAAGTATCCTTATGCGGAGACGTTTCCAGTACAATCTTTACAAAAAGTGGATTGGGAGCAATCTTTGATTGTATTTAATCACGATTCTCAAGTGGTATTGGCTCCCGAACCAGTATTGGCCCTCATTCAACTCGATCGGAGACTACAGTTTCAGAAAGCCCAAACCATTATTTTTGGTTCCTTTCGCCTCTTACCCTTTCAATTATTTCAATCTCAGTGGGTATGGATCTTGGGGGTATTGGTGAGTGTGACCCTCATGAGCGTTTTGTCAACTTTAATACAACGCATGCCTTATCGGTTGGAGTTGCCAGTAAACCTTTAAAAGGTTCACCACGTCCTCGTGCATAAACACGGCTCGTTCGGCTTGTTCACACGTCACAGGCTCTCGAGTCATGTTCCGATAGGTGGTCTCTGCTGTCTGATAGCAACGCCATGAAAAATGGGGTGTGGATAAGGCCGTGAGAAGCATGTTACGATCAAATTGATCATAGACTGAATTTTCCAAATATTTTTGGGGAAAGGAGGAGAGAGTGTAATAATCTCGTAGCCATAAAAAGGAGATCCAAAAGCCTTCCACGAGAGAAGCATCCAAATGAGACGGACATTTGTAGCGTAAGCATGAACTCACTTGTTGAATAAAACGAGCCAGGATGGAAACGGGATGGGTGATGGGAATATCGGAGTGGGACTCTGAAACATCTTCCAACATTAAACATTGATTAATAGTGGGGTAATTGTTGGGAGTAATGCTCACCAACGCGGGAATAAAATCATTTCCAAACAAAAAGGAACACACTTCCAAGTGCATCACGGGATAAGGAAGCCATTCTCGCACCAAACGCGTCACGGGATAATATTTTCCATAACGGTAAATTTGAAGGGTGTCGTAGCGCTCCAAGCGCATGAGGCTCAACACAAACACATCCTGGTCTTCACTCACCACCAGAGGATTTCGGCATTGATCGGGATGCAAAGCTTCGGCCATGTGAAATAATTTGTGTTCCCCTTCTCCGGGGACATTACATCCACTCACAATGACGTTCAAGTGTTGAACATGTTTAAAATGATACCGTTTCAACTGTTCCACAAGATAATGCTGAACTTTGAGAGCAATGATATTGGTTCCAAATAAAACGGACCGATATTTAGAGATACCTTGAAGAGACACATTGCGTTGTTCTCCTTCCTTCTTGGTCCTGCGTTCCCGCTGAGTCGGCCATTTCATGGGAACCCCTTCTCCATCAAAAGATAAAATGAGGGTGAGGCGTTCCGTAGAAGCATGAGATAAAAATATATTCAGGTTATGAACCAGTTTACACCAGACGACATGGCACATTTCTCGAAATAATTTGGGTTCATCAGTCTCCAAAGAAGTATTGAGAGCAACGTGCAACAGGGATTGAACATCATACAAAATGGAATCAAAAGGTGCGGGTACGGTAGGAGGTTCTTCGTTGGGTTCGTGTAGTTTATTAATTAACATGCAAAAATTGGTTATTCCCATTTTGAAGTAGACTCTCTCTTCAATTCTTGTCTGATATTTATCACAAAGCACTAAAAAAAAAAAAAAAAAAATTTTTTTTTTTTTTTTTTTTAAGAACAAGATTGGAAAAAATGTTTATCGTGCACATTTTACTTTTCATGTCCATGTACACTTTTCATTGTCTTATGGCACGCAATTTGATAACGTATTATACAGCTCAACCTCAGCCGTTTCATTGGAATTTACGTCGTTGGAATCAAGATGTCCAGTTCCTTCTTGATCGAATGGTTTGAGCAGCTTTTGTTTGGACACACCCGTCCATGCATTTTAGATCCTCCTCCTTGCTTGTATCAGCTCATTTGTCGTTTGGAAGCCGATGGTATTCAATGGAAAGATATGATACGGTATGGTGGCCTCACCCTGTTTCGATATCAAATTCAAGGCGATTTAGATGTCTTGATGGATTACTTGGATCACACGCTTCTTGAAGATCAAAAAGATGTACCTTTACCCATTTTTCGTACAAGAGTCATGACCACCTTTTTTAATCAATTGTTGGCATGTTTTGCTCGTCGAAAGGATTTGCAAACATTGGACATGGAAAATGATACTACCACTTTAAACTTGATCCTTTCCAAACCGGACGAACAAGGCCCTTTTCAATACCAATCACCGCGTTTTTGGGGGGAATTGGCTCGGCAATGGCTTCTGAGACGACGTCCTCTTCCCAAAGAATTGGCCCCTTTACCCCATCCAACTTCCATAGATATGAAACGGACGGCTCGATTGTATGATGTCACGTGTAAAGCGCGTGGAGAATACGTGGATCCATTATCCATGTATTTAGTTCCAGCTTCCGAATATGTCAATGCCGTCCATTTTCATTCGGATACCCTTTTGGAAGCCTTTGTACACTCCAGGCCCAACCATGCTTTGTCTCAAGCGGTTGAACGACTTGTGCTCAAGGCTCTGGATCAATTTTTAAATGGACACTATCCTTCCTGTTTAAATCATAAAAACGAGAAATTGGACAGTTTTTTACAAAATGTCACTGTGGTCGATGGTTCAATCCCAGAGGCTTCTATTACGCTGTCTCCCCCTCCTAAAGTGGTTAATGTCTTTCAACGTTTGTTGGTCATGTCTCAATTGGATGATTTGTGGCAAACCCCATCCAGTCCTTTGGAAGAGGACTCTTCTTGTGTCGCCACCGATGTGATGCATTTGACAGAGAAATTACACATGGCCGAACGGCAAAATGCCCTGTTGTTGAAACATGTAGAGTGCCAATAAACGGGTAGCATAACGCGCACATTTGGAGGGTTTCACATGCCACGGACATGGATCAGGCACAAGGTGAGGATACATGAGAGCCAGTCGTCTTAGGGAGGGTACACCACAAAGTTCCACATTAATCAGATGAGGGAGCTTGGTTTTTCTCAAAATATCCATTTGATAACTATCTCCTTTGCAACCAAACACAACATCCGTGTGAGGAAATTGTGCTTGTAGTTGTTGGTAACGAACTTGTAAAAAATGCAAAATATTGGCCAGGGGCGTTCCATTTAAAGTCGTCATGATGGCATCCGGTCGAGCATAAGGAAATAATTTAATGGCTTCGGAATACGAGTATGGACTCGTCACTTGAAAGAAAATTTCATAACCCGTCACATCCACATAACCCAATTCCAAAGGAATATACTGTCGGTCTAAAACAACTCCGGTGGTATGAATCAGAGCGTGGACTGCCATACTACTTGCTTTCAAAAATAAGAAACAAGAATCATGAAATTTGGAATCAAAACGATAATCATTGGAGCCGTTTTGGTGATGTTGGTGGTATCGGTTGTGATACAAAGTTATGTCATGTATCAGATGAGTAACGCTACGTTGTACGAGATAGATAGTACTACGAAGGCGGTAACAACGGAGGGGGTGGAAGCTCAAAAGTTTTGGATCAGTAATCGACTCCTCTTTGTAGGACCTACCGTTGGAAATTTGATTGGGATGGTCTTGCTGGGAATCTTGTACGTGATGGCTTAATAAAGAAACACAAATATGAATCTGAAAACAATTTTGATCACTGCTCTCTTGGTAGTTATTTTGATGAGTTTGATGAGCTTTGGATACATTACCTACGCAATTTACTCTGAATCGGCTTCAAAGACAGGAGCAGAGCATTTGAAAGATAAACAACTCTTTTTCTACGTACAGATGGTATTGAGTCTGTTGAGCTTTGGCTTGGGTGTTGGAATCTTTTTCAAAGCATAAGTTGCACACAAGTCCAACATTAAATATTTAAAGCCAAAAAAAAAAAAAAAAAAAAATTTTTTTTTTTTTTTTTTTAATGTATTACTTTTTGTTTCTTGTTGGGTGGTAGACGAACATTTCGTCCTCGGCTTCTTTTTATATGGTCATTCAAACTAAAGGTATATTTAACACCCTTTTCCACCAACATTACTATTTTACGAGGATTCCCTTGGGCTCGTGTCTTGTGCCAAAACAACAGTTCGGCTTGTACAAATTGCTTCCATCGTTGCGTGTTCAACACCTTATCACACATGTCCAAAGGTACTTCGGGCAATTTCCAAAAAGCCATATTCAACAGCATACAAAACATTTTCTTTTGACTCATAAATAATTGTTCATAGTTGACCCATTGGCATTCTTGAGCATCCATCACCCATTTACTCGCCTCTCGCTGAGACACATCGGCTCGACTATAGGTATATTCAATAAAATCATTCGCTTTTTCGGGGTATTTCTGGAGAACGTGCACAGCTACACAACTTTTTGATTTGTAATCACTCAAATGTTTCGTCTTGCGGTAAATGGAATATTTTTTAGCATCTCTACATTTGTAATGGGCCTCTTGAATAATATAGACCCATAAAATCCATCCACGACTGGACAAGGACAAATAGTCTTCCCTCCACGCAAACGATTCCTTCTTCTCGAGTGGTGTGGAAAACATAAAGTGCCACACGTTTTCCAACACCAATTGCGATATAAATTCAATGAGTTCATTAATGCGTTTTTGAAAGCCTTTGGTCACAATCGTTCCCTTTTGCGTCTCGTAAATGTATCGTTTTCGGGACAAGACGAGCAATCGCTTCA
This sequence comes from Trichonephila clavata, assembly GCA_019973975.1. NCBI lineage: Eukaryota > Metazoa > Arthropoda > Arachnida > Araneae > Nephilidae > Trichonephila > Trichonephila clavata. The sequence continues at coordinate 17,230 of BMAO01001793.1, read as the reverse complement.
TCCGTTGTTCAAATTTGAGCTCCACATGTTTCAAATTTAGGTAGGCATTGACGGCATGACAATCATTGTGGGGCCAATGTTGCACCATCAAACTATCTGTGTCTGCATAACAAATGTGATATTTTAAACGGTTCAAATAATGATAGGAGCTGAGTAATTGATAGCGGGCCAACGTGACAATGGTCATGGCAATGGGTAGATAGGCTAAGCAGGAATCCTTATTGGCCATGACGCCATAGAGGGAATTGATTAAAATTTTGATGCATAATTGAGCATTGTAATGATACACGTCTTTGGTTTGTTTGTATTGCCCCTGATGATGTTTACGCAAGTCAATGAAATGTTTTACGATATGTGGTAAAAAGGCCTCGGTTTGCTCATTAATGACGATGGCAAACGCATCTTTTTCAGGATTAAAGGTTGGATAACGAAAGACGGGGCTCTCTCCAAAGGTATCGTTCTCAAAATCCCGTTCCCCGTGGACACGATAAGCAATACTCGTCAACTGTTGAGCAGGAGCACACGCCAACCATTCTTCTCGGGTCATGATGGTGCATGTGCCGTAACATAGATTACTACTCAATAAAGCGCTAGGGTACATGCTGGCAAAATCCATCACAGAGACATTTTCGTACGCTTTTTCTGGAATGCAATAATTTAACGCACCTTGGTAGGTTTGGTTTTTGGTGACCAAGACAGAGGCATACTTTTGAATATCAATGGACTCTTTAAGAAATGCGTATTGACAAAAAACCCAGACACGTACCATACGTTTTAAACAATTCCAACAGGAAACTAGAATTCCCCATATGGAGGGCTTGAACGGCATTCCACGCCGTAAAATTGGCCCGCTCTACTAAAAAGGACAATACCATTTCTTTTTCGAATAAACGATACACTAAAAAGGAATCTTTTAAACAATACTGCATATACTCTTTAAAAGTACCAAATTGGTTCGGACGGACCCCACGCGGTTTCAAAAGGGTATAACATGCTTCAGCCGAAGTGTGCTGAAGTAACTGGGCCGTCACCTGAGGGTGTGTGTACCAAGACCAGAGTCCGGTAGATTGGACGGGTACTTTGGCTTCATTCAATTTCATGCGGGCTACATCATCCAATTTGAATCCGGGTAAATCATAACTGGAAAAAATTCGAAAATAAAAATACAAATCCAAGACCATTTTATTCTGGAAAGTGGTGACGAGGGTCGTCCCCACGAGAAGGGATGAATAGTGTCGTAGAATGGAATACATTTGCAACCAAAGGTCAAAACGGGTAAATAAACATTGATGTAAATGCAATCCCTTGATATTGTACGTCGAGTATTGAGCATCTTTCAAGTCACAGAAAATAAGAACCTTGACGTTACAACTATATGCATCCAGTTCCAATCGTGGATGAATCGGTAATTTTCAAAGCCCATTACGTGGTTTGAGGATGCTAAAAATCGATTCCTTTACAATGTATCTAAACATTGTCTGATATTGAGAAAGTCATGTAAAGGACAGCATTGCTTGTATAATACAATTTTTATTGTTAATTGTCATCGATAATGTCTGAAAGACTTGTAAAAATGTTTTTGAGCAATATTTTTGAGTCAGTTAAAAAAAATCTTTGAGTGAGTCACATAGGGTAACGAATAGGTTTACAATCGGGAAAATATGTTCCAGGCTCGAATACTTTGTCAATGTTATTGTACAACACCAATCATGTCATAGGTACGAATAATTTGAACCAATTGACCAGATTCATCCAAGAAGTCACTTTAACATGCAGAATGTTGGGTTGATAGATCGCTTTCCGGAAGAAGAATTTTTCCATCGATAGAATGTAACATCTTGAACTATAGCTCGACAACGTCTGCAGTGCTGAATAATATGTATTTAAAAAAAAAAAAAAAAAAAAAAAAAAAAAAAAAAAAATTTTTTTTTTTTTTTTTTTTTTTTTTTTTAAACAAGCTTGAAATGATTTTAAAAGCATTTACAGTTGGCTATTCTTATTGTATTTTTTTTACATGACGTGGTACAACTTCCTCTTTTTCCAACCCAATCTTGTTACTTCTTCTCTGCAATTCACCTCACTCGTTTTCGGGATCGACTTTCAATTTTTAGTCAATTCTCAAGTAGAAGGGAAGCCCAGTTGCCGGATCATTATATTTTCATAACCAACAATTTGCTTTTAAAGATGCTTGCTATCAGCAACCAGATGCCAGTCATGTGCCTGCACAGGTCAGCTTTGTATGAATATTTAGAAAAAGATAAACTCATTCGTTTTCACAGCGTGCCTCCTTTGAATCAATGCTTCGACGTCTTGCAACATAACGAGTTTATTTTAGTGTCAACGGAATTGAAAATTGCAATGTGTCCCCAGGTCATATCAGTTGCAAGTCAATGGTAGTCAATTTTCTGACCCTACGATATTCATCCTATTTTGAGTGTCACAGGAAAAGGCGGTTCGACGGTCGTGCCCACCAATACATTTTTTCTACATGACTCTTGCCGAAATAAAAGGACGAGAGTCTTTACTGTCAATTTCATACAGAACCAAAATTTTAATTCAAACTTTATTGGTATGTCGGCATGGACAAGCTCACTTTGAAACTGTCACGCCACCACTGCCACCCATCGATCAATGTGTGGGGCAAGTCAATGGTACGCATTTTCAGACCCCTACGACATTCATCATTATTTTGAGTGTCAACAGGAAAAGGCGGTTCGACGGTCGTGCCCACCCAATAATTTTTTCTACATGACTCTTGCCGAAATAAAAAGGACGAGAGTCTTTACTGTCAATTTCATACAGAACCAAAATTTTAAATTCCAACACTTTATTGGTATGTCGGCATGGACAAGCTCACTTTGAAACCTGTCCCCTGGATATCGCTACTTTGATTCCCCCATTGTGAATCCAATGCTTGTGTCGGACTCCCCGACCATAAATTGGTGCCGTCCTCCAAAGTTCAACAGGGTCCATTCCGCTATTTTCCGGGATATATGCAATGTCAAAATGATAGGGTGGTCAAAGAGGTGAAATGCCCTGCCACATGGGATCCCTATTTATCCGTTGGGGATAATTTGACCCATTTACCCCAGGTATTTAATGGACGTGATTGTGAAATTCCTACCTTTTGTACCAATGTGGAATCAGATGATCCTTTGGTCATGGTTCCCGTGCACGAATTCACCAAACACGTGAGGAATTGGAAATTTTCAGAGAGATTTGATGCCGTCACTGGGATTAAATGTCAAGGAACTCAACGAAAACGTGTTGCGTTATCTCCCGGGCAACAGATTCATCCTAAGCGATTCAAAGCAGAATCGGCCTGCAATAGCACCGTTTCTAAAGTGGTGGTATCCTCTCATCCAGGAGTTTATTTTGATTGTCAGACCCAACAGGTAGAATCCTGTCCCCTCACTCTTTTTTTGATGGAGTCGTGTGTCGACCTCGTGTCAAACAGGCCTTCTCTTTTCACGGCATTGATTTATTTCAACTGGATTCTTTACGATCTGACAACTGGATGGAGCCATGGGATTACACTAAAGTACCTTCTGCTCAACCCTGCACAGATCCCGAATCCGTCTATTTGGAAACGTACAATGCTTGCAGTCATCCCGATTGCGTCTTGTATCCCTTTTTAACTCAAATTCCTTTCTCTATCAAGTTGAGAGATGCATCCCAATGCACCTTTCGTAAAGCAGATCGCCGTCTGGTGAAACAACCCATTTCCTATAAAGCATTATATTGGGCTCAGCGAGAAGTGGAAGAGGTACCTAGCGATGAGAAATGTCGACCTGGGCAACATTTGGAGACGGGACATTTTGCGTTGGACCAAATAATGTATGCGACCTGCGACGAATCTCAACCTTTTGTGTTTTGTCCTTCGTCCGATACCAAAGGGATTGCCAAGGTGAATGATAAACGGTGGGCCTGTGTCCCGGCTGACATGAAAGGACTCCTTCCTCCTGACTCGGTGATCCCGTTTCATGCTAACGAAGTGAAATGTATTTTACCCACGACGCCCCCTCCGAATCGCATCAAGATGAACAATAGATTGATGGATATTCCTTTGGCAGGTTTAAGACCTACACATGCCTTTAAACTGGAGACGTTGGATCAAAGGGTAGCCATTGAATACAAATATCGGGTGACCCATCCACCCGATGTCGTGTGGACAGAAGACGAGAAAAAAGTTTCTAGGTTTGGAGGTGCATTTCTAGTGAAAAAAGATGATTTTACCAAAAAACCAATTACTCTTCCCACCTATAATGTCAAATATACTGTTCCAGATTTTGCCTTTGACCGCAAACCATAAACAAGATGGATAAACGCCACGTAGTGAACGGGGTACTATTGTACACAACCATTTACGTAAATTGTATATTAAGTGCCGTGGCGGCCATGACGGGACGATGGATATTTTTACTTTTGATTGTATTGACGATGGGATTAACTGCTTACATGATGTATATGACGACGCACAATGACGACCACTTAAAATTTGTGGGTAAGTGGGCAGAGGACAACTTTTCAAAGTGGATAGCCAAAGTAAAAGCTTACTACGCATAAAGGTTCATTTCTTTTGAACTGCCCCACAGTTTTTACAATATTTGAACAATGTCGGAGGTTCATCCAAAGCACGTACTTGCCGTAAGGTAGAGCAAATCTCTGGAGAGGAGCAACATGTTTCTGGAAAAGAAGTCTTTATCCGCTGTTCCCACAGTTGACATTCTTCTTCGGGAAACAACTGAACATGAGTTTCAGCCATGGCCACTTGATTTGCAAGAAGCAAGAATAAATATTCAAAACTGTAAAGGCTTTATAAAAAAAAAAAAAAAAAAAAAAAAAATTTTTTTTTTTTTTTTTTTTTTTTTAATAAACAAGTATTCTTTTGAAGATGGAAGGTCGATTAAATGCCGAACACATTATGAGAGTTACTCTCGCTGGACTAGACTCTTTTTTACATAGTCAGTTGGATGCAGAATATTTTGAAAAATATACCACTGAAAAGAATCGCATGTTCCCCACTTGGGATCACCTTTGGGCAAAATTGAAAATGTGGCTGTCTCAGGAACCTCTGAACAATAAACAAGATACTGTCCTGAATTTTGCTCAAATTTTTCCTCACATTGAACCTTTTAAACCCCATTTATTAAATTCATTTGCTATTCACGATTCTTTTTGGAATCAAGTATTTGAAAACTTGGCCATTGCCAAAACTCGACTATGAAGTTGACAGTCTCTTCTTTGGAACCTTTTGGTATTTTTTCTCTTGCTGGTGGGTTATTGTACTCTATTGGAGTTTTGACCCTCCAATCTCACTCCACTGATTTTCGTTTGCATTTTATCGTCTTGACGCTAGTGATTTTCATGGCCCTAGTCTCCATTACAATATTTAAATATTTGAAATACCGTTACACATGTGAAAAAATGGACGATATTTTGGCTGTTATGAAAATACAATAGCCAATTTAACATTATCTCTTTGAAACATGGCTACATCTCCGGGTTTCCAGCCCAATAATTTGAAATACCCTAAAGGAGTGGAGATGCAGTCAGGAGTCAACTCTTTCCGTTCAAATTGCACATCTTGCAAACTGATTAAAAATAACCTCAGGGGTAAATCAAATTTTTCCGTGTATTGGGTTTCATCTTCAAAGGTTAACGTTATTGTAGGAGGTTCAAAGTGAATGTGTTGAATAGGTTTGATGGCTAACCGGCGGAAAATAATCTCAAAAGATTTGAAGGAATCCATAATCAAGATGGCTGCTTCTATGACGCCCGATGATATGGTGAAAAAACTTTTGGAAAAGAATGAAATTTTCCAAAGAATGTTTAATAATTATGGTGGTTACATTAATTTACAACCAGAAGAACAGACGACAGCTCAGGAAATTTTTCGGGAAACGTTTCCCACGTATTGTGAACCTGATTTAAAAAAGTTTTATAATGAATGGGTCATTCAGAAAATTCATCATGCTATGAATGAACCAGAGGATATCACACCCAGTGAAACTTGCTCTCAACTCGTATACGATGGAGGTACCAAAACGTACCTCAATGCTCGAGTGTTGCCACCTCTCGGTCGGAAAAAAAGATTGGAAAAATTCAACTTGAGTGAATTTGTGAGACAAAAACGACTCAATGGCGATTTTCACCAAATAAACTATAATGATCGAGAGTCGATGGAAGATTTGATGGATTACTTGAATGAAGAAAAGGTTCGAAACGACCAGAAAGCTGATATTGCACTGAATCGAATAGTGGAAATGGTGGCAATATTAAATGGTCATTGCAAATATCGCCTTTTGGAATTGCATTCAGAAAGACGTATTCATTAACAGAGTTTAAATGACACTTGAAATCTAGCCTACACATATATAACCTTAAAAAAAAAAAAAAAAAAAAAAATTTTTTTTTTTTTTTTTTTTTTTTTTGTAATCAAGTACATTGAAATGATTTCTGTACAAGACTTGCTCCAATTTATTCTCCGACATGATTACGTTGTTGTCTTTGGTAACCTTGGACGGTATCCCCGTGTTCTTTTTGATGCGTTCGTTGCCGATTCTCAGTTGAACGTGGCTATTCACTCTCCCTATTATTTGTGTTCTAGTACTCCAGATGAACGCATTCGTGTGGTGAAACCGACCCACGTTCAACCATGTGATTTATATGTTGTTTTGGAACCCACTCCTCATCAACTTTTGGAAAAACCAGCTCAAGCCACACGCATGGTCGTTTTTACAAGTCATTTTACCTACAAAACTCGTCCGGAAAATGTCTGGACTTTTGTCAGTTTTTTCCATACCCTCAATGTCTCTGAATTGGCTCGAAACACTCAGGAGCTACTTTCCCTTCAGGATCATTCCATTCAAACTGCTTCCATCCATCAAGTGCAAGTGGATGCTATCCATAAAGTTACACTTTCTGGACGAGCAGATGGCGCCTTGGATACTCCCAATACCTATGTTCTGATCAATTTGACGGGTTATTCCAGTCCTTTTCACATGTTTTTAGCTATTTGGGATTCCTTTGATTACATGTTGGCCAATAAAAATTTTGTGAAAAAGTGGATGATTTGTTTTCCCCAAAGCGGGGGTCGAAAAGCGTTTGATCAATTTGTCCAAAATTGTTTGGACAAATTGTTTTGTAAAACGTTTGAGCATGGAAACGTGACAGCGATTGGAAATATTTTATCCCTGATTCCTTTTTACAAGTCGGGATGTATCCACCAAACGTTTTCAATTCCCAAAGGAACATTTTTAGGTGTGGAATACGTGGCCCCCAACACATTAACAGATGCTTGTAAAGCAGCCACCATGTATAATTTGGAACATTGGGTGGGAAATGTTTACCGAATAAAGGATCAGTAAACAAGATAAGGTATACTATGAGTAAAGCCAATGATATCAATATTGAAAATTTGAATTTAGAATCCTATTTCAAAACAATGGAGGTTCCTATAGGGTACACCCTGCCGACAAACGTTTTTCCAACGTTACCACCTCCATCCCCTTCACGGACCAGGAACCGAGCCTCCGAAAGAAGATCTTCAAGTGAGGGATACAGTTCAGGGAGTTTCTCCAAAAGTTCTAGGGGATCAACAGGTCGTTCTAGAAGTCGTTCTCGAAGTGTATCGGCTAGAGGTTGTTCAAATTCTCCCAGTCCTAACCGTTCCCGAAGTGTATCGGCGAGTAGACGTACAAAATCTACTGCCCGTTCCAGAAGTGTATCGGCGAGTAGACGTACAAAATCTACTGCCCGTTCCAGAAGTGTATCGGCTAGTAGACGTACAAAATCTACTGCCCGTTCCAGAAGTGTATCGGCTAGTAGACGTACAAAATCTACTGTCCGTTCCAGAAGTCGTTCTACTAAACGACGTTCAAAACGACTTGTTGCTAGGAGAGAAAGGTCAAAAACTCGTGTTAGTAGGAGTAAAAGTCCAGCCGGTAGGAAAGGAAGAAGGTCTGCAACAGCTGGTCAACATCGTTCAAGATCTAGAAGTCCATCAGCGAATGTAAATCGTTCTAGATCTCCAAGTTCAGCTTCTAACAGTTCCAAAAGTCGCTCTCCGAGTCCTGAGAGACAACCCAATAGACGGCGACAGAAAAGAAAACTGAAAGTTCAAAGATCTCCCTACTTGGATTGGGGAAACTCTAGACGTGAATTGGTGTATGATTATCCACCCCACAGACTCACATTCCATAATGATGATAAGGATTTTACGGTCCGTAGAATTCCCAATAAAGCATGTAGTTATTTACTAAGCCATTGTTCTAAGACACATCCAATTAGACGGGACACTGTACCACGAAATACAACTGTCACAATTAAGAAGAGAAGAACAATAAGATAATTAAAAAAAAAAAAAAAAAAAAAATTTTTTTTTTTTTTTTTTTTTTTTAATACGTTCTTTCTCCCAGTACTATTACACCCAGTAAAATTATGACAGCCCAAACATGAACATACTGTACAAACAACATTCCCAATATTACCATCATCAGAACAATCACCAAATGGAGTGTCCATTGATAACGTTGATTTTGTTTTGACATGTTGAAATGGTTGAATACAGGTAATGTGGTTTCATAATTAATTTTATCATTGGCTTGAAGGGCATTCAAATATTCTTGAATTTTATTGGCCATAAATTCGTACCTGTCCGATTCATCTTCCAAAAGATTATCCCACAACATTTCAGGCGTGACTTCAGGATTAAAATTATTCCTTCGTTGAAAGTACACCAAATCCAAACGTTTATTGATTGCCTCCAAAGTCTGTGCCGTCAATACATTTTCGTAATGAAATGGGTCCACAATATCTAAAATAACGGATATTACACTGTAAACTGCCAAAATATTGGAAGCTCCAGCCATTATTTTGCCCGCTGTGGCTAATGATTTTACCGACAGGGAGAGCGTTTGATTCAAAACCGCCTGTGTCAATGCCGATTGGATGGGAAGGTTGCCGGCCGCTTTCAACAGCAATTGAGGTGCCTTTTTCCGTAATATTTTTTCCACGACATGTGCTGCAATATCCACTCCAAAATCAGCAAATAATTCGGCGGTCACCTCACGAGCCACCTGAGACGTATCAGGTAAGGATATGGTATCATTCAGATTCACTTCCAGTGGCACTGCAGGATGGGAAGGTACTGGAGGATAATGTGGATTCTGTGGAGGGGTAAGAGCACTCGTTTTGAGGGCTCGATAGACGGTTTTTCCCAAGAAAAATTCCCCAATAGTTTGATCTACTAAAGAATAACATTCCTTCCCATCAAATTCCAATCCATAAGCTTGACAATATAATTTATTGAGATAAATGTGCCCATTTCTCCAATCCAAACCCGCATGCAAAGGATGTTTCGATTGCATACCAAATATTTGTTCGGGAAAAGAAGCCAATACTTTTTTCAAAGGATTGACCATGACACAACGTGTTCCCCACCATTCCGCATCAATGGGGGTTGTCATTTCTCGGCAACTGGGTTGACACGACAAGACCCATTTGTTGGCTAATTGAGTCCATTGTATATCATCTTTCCGAGTACATGGGACACCATTAGATTTGAAAGGAAAGCAACTGAGTCTCTTACAGCCCAATTCCGTAAAGTAAATTTTATCTACTACAATACACTCTGTAGCCAGAGAAGGGGGAATATAGTAATCTTGGCGAGTGGCAGGACGTATTTTTATTTCCACATGTTGAAAATAATGGGGGTAACGTTTTTGATACACATCATATAAATACTGGGTGGTATGTTCGGTAGCATAACGCAGAGCGTGTTGCATTTCATACTTGCTGGGTCGAGACATTACAAGACACTTTCTAAGGTGGGACCTTTGTTTTGACCTGAAAGCACAATACTTTTTAAGCAAAACACGGGTTCTCCCACCAAAGTATGTTGGGTACATTGGTCACACGTAGGATGAGGGTGCACCGCAAAGATAACGTGAGGAGTAAGATAGCGAACCAAAGAGCCATTTTCTAATGCAGTGGCAAAGGTCCAAAATTGATGTCGAGTGAGCCAAGTGACTATTGTCACAATTTCATCCGACGTGCACTCTTTGGGAAGAGCGTAACAAGGATAACCACTCACAACATGTTGATCACGAGACACAATGATACTGTTTCCCTGAACAATCAGTTGAGAGGAGGAATCACAAGCACACACAGGATGGTGTTCAATGGGAGCGCACTCCTCGGGTTCGCGGGTTTCCAAAACGATCAGTTTTTCTTGAGCGGCGTGCTGCAGAAAGGCGTCGTTTAACAATTCCTGAGGAACGTAAAGATGTACCATAATTGCACCAAACGGTAACCGAAAACCGAATAAAAGAACCCTGAAACCACCACTGAGAAACGGGAAACACTTTGAAAGAAACAATATCGGTATGAAAAAGACGAAAATAGGAAGCCAAATAAAAAGTTAATAGAGTTTTATTCCAGGCTAGTTGAGGACAACGAACGCAGAGATCCAAATGTCTAAACGGCATCACTCTCTTTAAACTTTTACTCTAGTCTCTTTGCTTATAAAGAATTGTTCATTAAAAAAAAAAAAAAAAAAAAAATTTTTTTTTTTTTTTTTTTTTTTTTTTTACCCTTTTGCTCTGGCATGTAGACTACACAATCCCCGTTTTTCAATTTGAGCATAGCACATATTTGGGTTTACACACACTTCAAACCCAATCGTCTCTTCACACAATTTACATTTAATCACTTTGCACATTATTCCTTTATTCTTCCAAAAAACAAGATGAAACACAGTACATACCAATCCTTTAAAAAGGCCTACTTGGGCAATGTGGATCATGTGGCTTTGTTTCAGGTTCTTCACGAGGAAAAGGACCCCTTTGTACAAAGAGCTGCAAGACTCGCCACTCGGATGGATTCCGTCCAAGTTCCATGGGATACCAAACTTTTTCAAAATGAATTTCGTCAGGGTACTCCACAAGAAAGATTGGAACAAACCACCATGATGTTTTTGCTACGGTTAGTGGCCCTGGTGAAGGAAGAAATGCACATTCGTACGTTTCGCAAACCAGAATCTCATGAAGCCGTGGAAGCTTGGATTATTCTATTGAAACATACATTATATGCCACACTTACTCTATTGTATAATGTAAGATGGACTGTAAGACATTTTTTTCTCTTGGACAACCTAGTGTTTGATTTAGTACATGAAGGTCAAGTTTCTACCTTGCGTCAGTTTATGACTGTAGAATTGAACATTTCCATGACGGATGCCCTAACGTTGGCAGAACAAAATTTTGACAAGTTGAATTTTTTAAATATTGTTCAATTTGGCTCATCCTTTTGGCGTTTACTCCATTGGATGGCTGAAGCTATGGACATGAGAGACGCTTCCAGTCATTCAGATATGGATATGGCCAAGAAAATGTGGCGTGAATTAATTACTGGACCATTGTACCGATTGCTGCGTTGTGGTATTTGCATGACTCACATGCGCCACATCATGCAAGAGATGAAATCAGAATTGTTGGACGAATCTACAAAATACCAATTGATATGGTTTAACATTCACAATAAGGTGACGGCAAGGAAAATGTATCACACTGCGCCTCATTCCGAACCTGTTTATTCAGAATCAGAACTGGAAAAGGATGCAGCATTTATGCGCCAAGGTTTATCTCCATAATAGTTACTTTTGGGTGGTTTCTTTTGGTGTAAAGTATTTATTTTCATAGATTGAAACATGCGAGGAGTAACAGCCACCCGTCCTTCGGCGGCTAAAGCATATTGATCCCCAACAAAATCTGGTTTCGTCGTGTTCCACCATACAATACACACCCCAAATCCAATATCATCACTCAGTGAATGAGAATGGTGGAGCTCAAGTCGATAACGGTCCAATATATTCTTGTAAATGAGACCCCCATAGGATCCAAAGTAATGATTGCGGTCTACAAGTACAAAATTTGGTTTTTGATAAGTATCGTCTGGGAGAGCAGCATCTCGAATGGAGTTGAGCACTTGAAAATGTTCCACAAGTTCTTGAATAGAATTGTAAGGTACATATACATGTGCCATATTTAAAATCAACCACAAGCTTGACTGTTATTTAAACTCATTAAAAAAAAAAAAAAAAAAAAAAATTTTTTTTTTTTTTTTTTTTTTTTTTTTTACAAGTCTGTTAAAAGTTTTTTAATAACAAGTTTGTAATGGCAAAGCCTTTACGTCGTTGGACTCTCTTTCAATTTCCACCAGATACATTTCATAATCAGCAAAACCACATTCCTTATGAAATGGTTGTCTGTCGAGATGATGATAACACTTTATACTTTTTCAGCAATACAGTCGCTTGGTGTTTGGGATATTCTAATCCACATCAAGCCATCCAAGACCTTCATGTCGACTGTCATTCCTTGGAATGGGCCAGTGGTTTATTTTTGAAAAAGGAAAATGTTGAAGCCTTTGCTAATCAGACTGATATCCCGTATGCTTCGGCTTTTCTGAAATGGTTTTTTCCATACTACAACAAATGTGTCAAGAGATTTTTAACCCGTCACAAATAACTTTAACTAGATTCGTATCCAGAATCTGTTTCAAACCAGGCTCGCTCCCATCGTCGAATAGTTCTCATTTTCAACATTTGCACATCTTGACGGCTTAAAGGAACTTGACACAATGGGCATTTCCGTGGAGAATGAGCACGGAGACAATAAATGTGAAACTCATGTTCACAATCCAAAGTCCATACATTTTCTCGATTGTGAACAAGAGAGTGAGTACACAAGAAGCATTGGTTCATGATGGCTCTCTTGGCTATTCCTCTTGTAAGCCAACGAGCCGTTCCCGAGTAATTTGAAGGTGAATTTTTAATCTTTGCTCGTCCCGTGGTGATATTTTCAGGGTATAAGGTCGGTTGCGAAGCATTTCATGGCCCGTTAACATCCGCAAATACGCTTCGTGAGTTGATTTGGATCGAGTCACGTCCAATTGTACGAGTCCATTCAACGGAACTTGATTCATCTTTCCCTCGTGAAAAAGGGGTGGTTGCCACGCTGCAACAGGATCCGATGAAGTGATAGGGCACAGATCAGACACTGGGGCTCCTACGTGGAGTCTTTTCACTTGACAGATGGGTAGAAAGAGGGACAAGTGACTTGTGAAAACGATCAAATGCTTTACGTAGGAAGGTTTCTGAACAGCGTAACCAAAATAAGGTTCTATTAGAATCATAAAATCCACACGTGACTGGGGGAGTTGTACTTGATAGGGACAATCAATAGCCCAATTGGCTATAACCACCACTGAATCTTGAGCAGAAAAACAATAATCCAAAAAATAGGTTAAGACGAGAGGAAGGCGTCCTAAATTGCCGTACACAACAGTAACTTCTTTGGAACGACACTCGTGAAACAGTTGTACAGCTTTACTCAACTGTGTCTTGGGGTGCATTTGAAGAGAATTGCGTTCACCACGCAGTCTGTCAATGCCTTCTCTCAAGAGATTCCAAATGTAACCTGATTCACCGGGTTCAACCCTTTGAATAGAAGGTTGTAAATTGAATCGAACTGATTTGCAAGTCATCTTGACTGATGAACAAAAATTATCCATGAAGCTTTTAAACAATACCATAAAAAAAAAAAAAAAAAAAAAAATTTTTTTTTTTTTTTTTTTTTTTTTATGGTTGTGTTATCTCTTCCTTTTTTCTCTTTTTTGCTGAACCATCTTCCAAGTTACTCGTTAGAGAGTCTGCATTATTGTTATTGGTTGAGACTACAATTTTACTTTTCAAAATTTCCACTAAGCTATTGAAATATTCCCAAGTTGTATTGGACCAGTACACGTCTGAACATGCTTTCAGCACATTGTCTGGTAAATGAATGCCTGGTCCCTTGGGTAATTCCAATCCTGCAGATTCTTTCAGTATACTACTCATGACTTGATACACACAATGCATTAATTTTGAATCAACAAGTTTATCCAAAAGGTGATTTTCCAATTCTTGGTATACTTTCCGTATGGCAAACACATGTACCCTCTTGACTAGGTCATCCTGCTCCCGATCATAACGTCCTTGCTCACCAGACAAGCTATATTTTAAATTCTCCAGGTATTTTTTGTATTCAAACTGAGGCCCATTATTTAATTTAGGCCCTATTAAGCCGTCAATGGCCAAAAGAGTACTCATGGTGTTGGATTGACCACTCTTAACCATATTTTGAATCAATCTGTTTAATCGTTCATTTTTCACAAAATCTTGAGCCAAAATGCTTTCAATACCATCCTGCTTATGAATGTAACGTAAAATGACCTGGGTTACTTCTGGATTCACCGGGGTATGCGTGTTCATCCACTGATTAATTCCTTGAAAAGTCAAGTTTAACTTGGTCATAACATCATTGAGAATACGATATTTAAATGTCTGCATATTGACTAAATCATTGCTTCCGGGCTGAACAGTTTCAGGGAGGAAACTTTCAGCAATTTTATTCAAAAGTATAGTACTCTCCATGATCCAAAAATAGTTATGCATTCACTATGTGAAGTAGTTGAAAATGTCATTAAGAACTTTGAGTCTCTCAACTAGCTTTTAAACATTTCTAGTATAAAAAAAAAAAAAAAAAAAAAAAAATTTTTTTTTTTTTTTTTTTTTTTTATAGTATCATTCCTCTTCATTGGGTTCAAATACTACAGCGGCAATTTCTGTCAGATTCTTTTCAATGTCGGCATCAGACACCATAAACAATTTTAATGTATCAATAGTCCACGGTATGGGATATTGAACATCGAATGCCTGTACTTGCTTCACCAATTTACACACAATACCATACAAACGTCTAGCTTTTGCAAAGGCACCCTTTTTCACTTGAGCCGTTTTCAAATCCATACTACACGCTACATGTCCCATGGCAATATTAAATGCCAATTGATCTGCATGATGGTCAAAGAGAACATTGGGAAACAGCTGATGCGTTACCATCTCCACGAGATCCGACGGAGCCTGAATTTTCTCCTTGACCATTTTTTCCAACTGGCCATATTTTGCAAAATTTTCTGATAGACACTCGATCCCTTCCCCTTTTTGAATCGAACGCATCACATAATACAAATCTGTATTTCGCTTGTAGGAAACGTCCGATTTGATGCCGCGTAAAATTTGCTGTACAAAAGCACATGATTCATATTCTTTCCAGAAAAATTGACCTCGACAGATACGAGCCATTAAATCCAGAGCCCAATTGGCCACCATTCCAATATCTGAACAGCAGGCATAACACCCTACCAATACATGAAATATATCAAATGGAATACAATAACGACTAAACATTTTACGAATCGCCATCGAACGTTGCAACTGATTCAGCAGCTGCTTTATGAGATTGGATTCTTCCTCTTCCGGTGGAAGAGGAGTCCAATCCTTTCGACAGGCTTTTACATACGGAACCAATTTTTGAAAATAAAAGTCAAATTTATTCTCTTGAAATTCTTTAGACTCCATGGCCTGATGCAAGTTTTGCAGCAAATGATTCAACACCATCTTTTCGCTATCTTTTAGCGCTTCTTGAGGTTGGGCGTGAGTAATGGCATGCATGTAATCCGTCAAAAAGTGTTGCATTTCCTCCGTGGGTGCGTCCATCGTAGCATTTTGAGTAAAAGGAGCGTTTAAGGCTTTCAAAATTTTAACACTGGCGTACAGTCTACGAATGGGCTGATCATCCACACGTTTGGGTAAAATACCTTCCACAGAAACCAGAGCAAAAGGAACGGGCACCTGTTCATCTCCAGTCAGGATGTGATACATTTGAGCCAAATGACAGGCCCCCAGCAAATCCACATTGGCTGCCTCCCGAATAAAATGGTATACATTGGGAATCGGCGTCTGGTGACAGGTTTCACATTTGACGGCAGGGGGTTGATTTACAAAGGCTATAATACTCATGCGGTCGGGATCATGACATAGGTGAGGACGAATCAGTTCCAGAAAATTCATGGTCTTGTTTTCTTTTCACAAATCCACTTTTTTTAGTCTGACATTTTACACAATTCCCCTGCATCATGGGTTGATTCTTTTTCGATACCACTGCTTTTGTGTTGAGAGTTTCGGTACGCATTTGACACTTTGGGCAATATAACCAGGTAGTTTCCATCGTCTCTTGATTGTTGTAAGAAAAACAAGCATGGAGTTTCGTCATGCTATCTATCGTTTGTATGATGAAGAGCATGTATCGGAACGAAAAATTGCTCAAATGTTGGGTTTATCCCCCTCTACCGTGCATTATTGGATTACGCGACGGGGAGAATCGGCCACGACCAAGTCGGGTCGACCTCGAGTCACCGATGCCCACACGGATCAAAACTTGTACGAGGCTTCTCGGAAAGATCCTTTTTTAAGTGCTGTGGATTTACAAAAGGAATGGACTCCTGCGTGTAGCGTGGATACGGTCCGAAATCGGTTAAAACAAAAAGGATTAAAATGTCGTACGCCGGCCCGTAAGCCTTTTTTAACTCAATTTCATCGTCAAATGCGCTATGTTTATGCCCATTCTAAATTGCATTGGTCCGTTTCGGAATGGCATCGGGTCGTCTTTTCCGACGAAAAGATTTTTCGATCGTCCAGTCGGGGAGCTTTGAGAGTCTATAGACCTGTTCAGGGCAGTGACCGATTTGATGAACAATATCTAGTACATTCGTCCAATCCCATCTATGGACGTCCCCGATTCACCCTATGTGTGTGGATGGCCTTTGGAGGGAAGGGGAAAATACGAACCCTACATCGGATTGAACGACCCACCCTGAATACCGACTATTACATTAACCATATCCTTTCCTCCATAGAAACTGAATTATGTGAAGAGAATGAAGAGAAAGAACTCATTTTTATGCAAGATTTATCTTCTGTTCATACGAGTAGACAGACTACACTATGGTTGCAGGAACACAATGTAAATGTCATGCACGATTGGCCTCCCAAAGGACCCGACATGAATCCAGTGGAAAATGTATGGGCTGAATTGGTCCGTCGTTTAGAGATTCACTGGCGTCAAACGGGAGTGAGGAACCGGGATCAGTTGTGGGAAGATGTGTTGCAAGTGTTTCATGAATTACCCGAGGAATATTTTGAAAATTTAATTCGTTCCATGCCCCGACGAGTCAAAACTGTCTCCAGCAAGCATGGAGGATGGGCAAAGTATTGAAAAGGTATCAATGCGGTACTCGAACAACTCCTCGTCTTGCTCGGTAAAATATTTCCAAATACAGGGGTTGG
>BMAO01001792.1:0-33041 GCA_019973975.1 Trichonephila clavata | reverse complement strand
TATATATATATATATAGGCACCTTTTACTATCCTGACTAGTTATCTTATGTTTTTAAAATAGGTAGACATAATCGAAAGAAATGGTTCATTAAATTTCTTTATATGCAATATCCTTAAAGTAAATACATTTTTTTTACTGTTGTTTCTCGAGACATTATTTTAAAAGTTCTTAATTTATTTGTTACATTTCCATGGCATTTTTTGGTGGTTCATTTTTCTTATGCTTAGATGGGTTTTTAGTTTATCTTCACCCTTTCCATTTCTATTCTTGAATTTTTCAATACCTTTGCTCTCAACTGTTCTGCTAATATTTAGATAAAGATGTGTCTCAACAAGGTTTTCCAGCTTTACATTTCGAAATAATTCAAGCGTTCATAAGGGAAAGTCTAAAATATTGCATAAAGTGTGAACGTTCCGTCTTCTTGAACCCACATTGAGTGAATATTGCCTTGCAGATGGTTTCTAGGCCACATTGTGTATTTGGAAAGTAAAAACTTGCGATTTCAGGTGTTTTCACATCGAATTATATGTAATCGCTTGAGTGTATAGATTTCAAGATTTCCATACTCTTTTTTTGTTTTTGTTTTAGAGTGGAATGTTCTCCTTTTTTTTTTCAATGTTTCTGTCAAATATAACTTTTTCCCCTAACATTATACAGCCAAGAATTTGTCGCCTGGCCTTATTCATCCTGCCAAATAAACTCGTTTTTCTTAGCTAACTCAAGATAAGAAACAATTATTTCTTCCGATATTTTGAATCAGTTTATTAATTTTAGAATTAAATCTTCAGAAATTTCCTGACTTTGGACTCGTTCTTCATTTATCTCTAAGTAAAGAAATACTACCAAAGCATATTGACTTCCTAAATCTATTTCTGTCCAAAACCTTTGTACATATTATGATAAGTTTAGTGAATCAACCACTAGTCTAACTAGTAACTAATTGTCAATATAAAGTTATTTTCTGGCTTGGCTAATACATGCAATTCAGCTTTTTTGTTTTTATTTAAACGACTTCATGCACCCGAAGTAATGGCAAATTAAAAACGCATTGATTTGAAATGAATGATATGGGCAATTTAAAAAATTTGTCCCTTGACTTGTTTATGTACAAATATTTGTAATTCATGTCGTTAATCATTTTGAATAATGCTCCTGACTGCTAACACTTGGAACTCCCCTTGTATACAAAATAGAAAAGTAAACAAAAGGTCTATTTTTCAAAGCTACAAATTATCCTTTTCTAACACATAATACCCTTCTGTGTCTGAGAATTTTATGATATGTTCTGAATTTGTTTGTTATAAAATACAGCAAAGCATTTAAAAAATTATAATTACTCTAATTTAGTTTTTCAATTACAAGTTGGACTACATATTTCCAGCAAAATATTTTGGGTCTTTCATTTACCGGCGGCATATTCAGAAGCGCAATATTTCCATTGAATGGCATCGCAAGCAACAAATTCATTTTGATTTTCAGATTCATCAATACTATTTATTAGGCGTGTTCAAATGAAAGTAGCTCGAAGTGTCGCATGCAAACAGTTTTCGACGTATTTTTGTGATGCAAACATGATAGTGTAGGTATATATACCATATATGCGTCTGCTTAAACAGAACATTCATAAAGACGTGTTAACTACATTCATAAAGACGTTGCATTAGTTTAAAAAAGGCTGTCATGTATGCCACTGCTTTCAAAACATATCGGTGAACTGTAATAAAGTTTTTAGCCCTAGAAGGTTGGAAGGCGGTGAATATTCATCATAAAATACTAGCTGTGTACGGTGACATGTGTGTGTCGAAGCCCACGGTGACCAGGTTGGCGAAAATGTTTAGTGACGTTCTACAGGAGACAAAGGATCTACCACGGCCTAGTCAGACGCACGAAGTTGTGACAGAAAAACAGATTATGCACATTGACACTGCAATGAAGGGAAATCGACATCGAAACGTTCGTGACGTCGTAAATGAACTCAATATTTCCATTAGTTCTGTTCTGAACTGGTTCCATAATCAACCGACATTGTTCATAACGAATGGGTTTATTAACGTTTTCCTATGCAATGAAAAGCCTGTCTAAGCACCATGAGTGATTTTTTTCATAAACATTGTATGCATGTCACTCATTAAATATTGTTTTCATCTAGGTATCTGTCTCATTCCTGTCCCAACGCATTTCATGAATTCATACCTCGAATCACTTTCATTTGTACAAACCTTATAGATTGTCTTCAGGTCAAGATGTAAATCAGAATCAAAAATATTTCCATCGACAAACCCATTATAAATTTATAATTTATTTTCAGACAGCTGAATTCGATGCGCAGTTATTTCTTCAGCAGTAAAACTTCTTTTATGAGACGCCGTAAATTCCATTTATAGAAAATCAGATGAGAGAACGAAAACCTCACAGGAAAAAAAAACATTAGTAATCATTAACTCACAAGTGCGTGCACTGTTTATGTGAGAAATGACATCTGAGATGCAGGCAGAGGAAACACATAACAACAAAGAAAAATACATCCCGAGTCTCCACCCTCATTTTCAATACCATTAAAACGCAATAGAGCAAAAACACTTGTCGCTTAGTTATTACAAACTAAGTTTTAATAAAGATGTAACTCCCCAAAACTTTATGTAGAAATTCTTCCTAAAAATTTAGTAAAAAACCAAGAGAAATAAATTAACACACTTTAAAAGAAAACTTCTGTGCATCGGTGTCAAAATGACAATGTCTAGCGTTAACTTCTATTATACTACTCATTAAATTGGTCACTGTATTTATTCATGCGCTATACAAATAATAAAACCAGACCTTATATTTTTTTTCTGATGAAAGTAGTTATTCATTGAAATGTTAAGAAAAAAATAAATAGCTAAACATCATTAGACAAGATTTTTAATAATAATTAATTATACCGTTTTTAGCAGAAAAATATTAATTACATAGGAAATAATTTTAATATCAATACAAATATCAAATTAAAATGTTTTATAAGACATTCAAATAAATTATAAAATGTGTTGCTTTTTAGAAGTTAAATTTCCATGCATAAATAATTTATTCATAATGATTACAATTTTATCGAGTGAAAATATTAAGTAGGTTCATGTCGATGATCGTTATAATTCATACGGTAAATATTTTATTAACGTTATATATTAACATTATTCCAAATGACTACATTATGAAAAAGTACGATGGAAAATGGTTATTAATATAAGTAATTTAAATGCTTTTAACTATGCAAGTTGAATTTATAAGTAATTTTAAGTAATTTAAATAGTGCTTTTGAACAGCTATTATTCTATTCTGTTGAGATCTGAAACATATTTCAGAAATTCAAAATGAGGGGGAAAATATGAAAAAACAAAAGGGTCTGTAATAAATGTACCGTAAAATCCGGCGTATGACGCGCCCTTTCAACACCAAAAAAAGATTGAAATTTACCAGTGCGCTTTATACGCCGGGTATAAAAATAAGAGCTGTAAAATTTAAAAAGAAAGAGATGAGCATAAAAAAAGTTAGACTTCTACATATTTCGAAAACTGTTTGTTTAAAAGAAGTTACATTCTTAATAAATTTAAAAGGTTATAGTTCTAAAAGTATACTATTTTTTCAAAATCTTAAGAAAATAACTGGAATAAATTGCTTCAAAACATAACAGCATTGTATATGCACATTTCAGTTTTCTTCGTACATACGGCGAATATACCTAAATATTAAAAATTTCAGCTTAAAAATATGGATGTGCGTTACACAGCGGACCTTACGGTAACGCATAATAGTAAATACGATAGCCTGTAAATTAAAAAGTGGCAACTTAACGTAGAAACTCGCATAAGAGTGGGAATGCGCAAATACGATATACGAGCGGTGAGGTGGTGCTGTTCTCGATGCATAAGTGCATAAAACAGCCCGAAAGGGTAGCTGTTGTGCGGCGTTAAAGTAAAGACTTTCGTTTCCATCACTCTAAAGCATGTTTTCAAAGGATAGCTTAAAATTGAGGTTATTCGTGCCAAAAACTCAACAGAATATTTTCGAGTATTACTGGAAGTCTGTGTTGAAAATGCATTACCGTATAGGATGGTTGCATGATGGGTTAAAGCAAGGATACTGAACCTGCGGCCCACGGAGCCTTTTTAAGTAGCCCGGTCAGAGCTCTAAGAAACTCTATTATTTAAGACCATGTATTAAAAATTTGGTGGGAAATTCTTTGCCAAGAAATCAAACATATCAATTTTGCTTTTCTTTACTATCGATGTCGTACGCCTGCAATTTGATATTCTTTTTCTGTTTATAATGGTTACGGTTAGTGATAACAGAAAACAGTGAAGTAGCGACAATTTTATTGGTGGAACTAATTTTTGTTCCGCCTATATTATGATGAGATAACGAATTCATTCTACCTTCCGGACACCTATCGCTAAGTGAAATAGCGTGGCGATTGATTTTTGTTGCCAAAAGTAATTGACATCGCCAAGAGACACACTTATACTATACTTTAACCATTATTTTCATTTTGCATTTATTCATTTCCTATTTGAGTATAGTATAATTAATGAATTACTTATGAAGTTGATAAATAACAACAAATTAAGACTAACGGGAGTTTCCAAAATAGATTTTAGAGTGTTGTTTCAAAATCCAGAAAAGCTCCAGGAAAGCACTTTTACCACACCAAGAATTTTAAAGTAAGCCTCTGACATCGCTTGCGTAAAATACGGTCGTCTGGCATTGTTTGGCATAGTTACGGGAATTTCTCGAATTAGATTGAGTTTTCCAGTCAGCAGTCCCGAAATACGTTGGGGACTCGCCTGTAAACGCAACCGGATACTACTGTCAGTGTTTCTGAGCCGGTAAGTTCAGTCCATGGAAAGGAGCATTAGAGTTATCCGGCAAAGTTACCGCAACTTCTAAATTCGATTCTGAATTCTGGTTCACCATCCTAAAATACACCAGAAGCGCACTTTTCTCAAATGGCCCACGTAATAGACGGTCGTCCGGAATCATCCGGCAAAGTTAAGGCAATTTCTACAATCGGATATTAGATTCGGAATGGCCATCTCGGAATTCGCCAGAGACCATGTCTTAGGGTTCCAAAACTTTTAAGTTAAGCACTTGCTAAGATGTGTCTAAAATTCGGTCTTCCAGCATTATCCGGCAAAGTTGCAGGAATTATGGGGAATCGATTCAAAACTTTGATTCCATGTCCCGCAACATGTCAGGCATTCACTTTTGTGCACCTTGGTCTACAAAATCCGCTTTCTCGGACACTCGCGCATTGTGTCATTTTGCGAATTTTCCCGTTTACTGGAAAATTCGCACCAGCCAGTAAAAAAATAATATCCTCATTAATTGAGATAAAAACTATTCTATATTTTAAGTTGGTTGAAATGACACACAATATGCACAATTTTATGAAGATCGAGTGAATAGCTTCGGAGTTCTTTGCGACAAACACAGTCGCACGGGATTTTTAACACGGGACACTATCTTCACTTGTTCATGATGAATAAAACATGAACTATAGGCACTTTTTTCCTATTACAAATGCCAAACTATTAATTGAAATTCGAATGCTAACAAGACACGCCCCTACAATAATGTTCGTTGAGCTATCAAAAGTATTTAGTATAAACACTCAAATTCCCGAATTAATTCAAAATTGAGTTTTTACTTTTAAACTACTGAAGTTTAAATAGGAAGTACAGAGAAAAAAAGAAAATGAGTAGTATATTACAAAAGTATGTTTTTTTAGCTTGTATTCTAGTGTAAAATTATATATGGAATATTGGATATACACACACACACATATTAACGTATTTTATTGAGGACGTTCTCCACGTTGTCAGTTATGCCACTTTTAACGAAATTCTGTAGACAATGCACCTACAATTGCAAACACTTTTATGTAAAATTATTCCAGAGCGTAATTATCATACACCATGCAAATGGAGTAAAATCGTATTTTCCTTAAGTGCCATCATTTTGCATTCCATTCTCTTTTGTAATCCTTTTAACGGTGAGTATTAATCGAAGGGCTCAATTCATAAATCATTAAACTGGATTTCGGAAGTCATAAGGAAATGAAAAGCTTGCCTACGATGAATTAGATATTACTATTCCCCTGTAAGTAGATTAAGTTCCCATTATTGGTACTTCACATTTTACGGTAATGGGATTTTAATCCTGAAATTACAATTTTCGATTTTAGTATCAAAGGTAATTCAGTAACCATTGCTTTCATTATCTTTCATTGTTTTGAACTAATGGATATTTTGCTTTATTTGTATTTGTTTATTTGCCAAACAATAATTCTGATTCTACATGCATTATTTTGAAATGTATTAAAACAGTTACTTTCTGTAAGTGAAAAACGTGTTAATGTACTAGATTAATTTAAGGTTATTGTGTATTAGAAGTACTTTCACTGATTGTAGATGTAAATTTTCCACATTGATATGAGCTACACGTGTAATTGCGAACAAAACATATTAAATTTCAAGAGCATGACCATTGTTTGTCAGGATTGACGAGTTCAAAGCTTTTAATACAAGATATATATTCAAAATATACTTAACAAAGAGATACATGCAATGCCGTATTACACACAGGATGAAAGGATTTCCTTTACAAGAAAATTAATTTAGCTCATGTTTAGGAGGAATAACTGTCGTTCGGTGTTATTTGAAAAAGCTTTGAACATTTATTTTATTAAAATGTTAAATTCCATGTTATGCTGAATCACATATATATAACTAAAACTTTATTCAACTTGAGTTCAGTTTCCGAGGATTCTCGGTCAATTTTTTTCATCGGATATATTTTGAAATTTATGATTCATTTAGAAAAAATCATATTTCTTTCTTGTAATGTGTCTATAAATAACAAATGTGATCTTACTACTTCTAACAGAAAGGTCATATAGATTTGGTAGCAAACATTTGTCTCATTACAAAAAAAAATTGTTTCAATGATGCATCCAATCATAAATAAAATATATGTAAAGTTTTACACTAAATATTAATTTGAAATATTTAATTTTCCTTCTGTTACCCAAGTTTACGCAGGGGATGCGGAGCTAAAAAAAATAGTGAGACCAAAAAATATTATTGAAATATACATAAAACATTAAAATGTAAATATTTCTAATAAATATTCTCTTAAAAAGTTAAAAATATAAAAAAAAAATAATTATATGCGATTCTTTGAAGTTTAAAAAATTTGACAATGCAAATATAAGTTTTTTATTTCTAATAGAATATTTTTTAAATAAAATTTCAAGGTACTAAGAAATTTAAAATATTTCAATTTCAAAATTCAAATTCGTGAGTTTTCTTTTCCAGTAATTTTTAATGAAAGGTTAATACCGTATAATCCGACGTATTTTGCGCACCTATACTTTCAATCTATATTTTTTTTAAAAATTTTTAGGTATATTCAAGGCATAGTGCACAAACTTTTTACGAAGAAACCTAAAAGGTACAAATGCAAAATACTCTTGTTTTTGATAAAATTGGTTCACATAAGAACAATAGGGATTGGAATATATATCACTTAACCATAATGTTCTTCCACGTTGACGAAAATATAACATTAAAGCCATTGATCATTTTTAAAAGAAAACTCGTTGCTTATTTTTTCCCGGGTTTTAAATCACATAGATGCGAAGAATGGATGGACGAGCAAGGAGTAAAATTGAAAATAAGAAATGTTTCACAAAAATGTTAAGGTGTTTTTAAAGGATCTATAAAGGTTTTTAGCTTGAAACACATTCTTATACTGTTTATCAGAAAATACGATGAAAATGCTGACAGATTGTCCCACAGATATGCAAATTACAAGGTGTGATGCACACACACACAAAATGAGATTATGTGTGTAGCTTGAAAAAAGGGTAGAGTTGGCGACAACTGTTTTGGTGCCGTCATCCCACGCACCTCCTCTATCCATGCGGCCTGCTTCGACTTAATCGATTGCGCCAGTTGAGAACGTTGCGTCATTGAGTGAACACATGCCACTACATTCTACCGGAAAAAATTCGAATCAACAACAAGCTTCTTCTGAAACTTAAGAAATCAGGAATAAAAATAAAAACATTTCAAATGTTAAATGAGCCTTATAGAGATTAAACTTTTTCTCATGCACCATTTGTTTGAATGATATAAGGGATTTTAAGGGGAGAAGGGTCAGTGTGAAAGATGATGAACCTTCTGGGCGCCCGAGGTCAGCGATTATAGACCAAATCATTGCCAAAATTCGTGATATGAGAGGGTTCCTACTCATATCAATTTTCAGATTGTTAATCAGTACTACTACTCTGAAGTACTAAAAAGACTTCGTGAAACAATTGGGGAAAAAAGGCCAGAATCATGGAGTGATGTATGGCTGTTGCACCAGAACAATGCGCCTTCTCACACGGCCCTATCTGTCAAGCAGTTTTTAATTATCAAAAATATTACTGTGAGAAAGCATCCTCCTTATTCACCTGATTTTGCCCCATGCAACCTTTTTATTTCCTGCGGTTAAATCTTGCTTAAAGGAAACCCATTTTGTCTCAGTTGAAAAGGTTCAGACAAAAATGGAGAATCTCTTAAAGGGCTTTCCAAAATCCTCGTTCCAGAACTGTTCCCAGCAACGCCAGCACCGAATGCAGAAGTGTGTGAATGCTGAAGAAAACTACTTTGAATGTGATAATGTCATAAAGAATTGATTCAGTAAGTACAATGATTTATTGGACCAGTCTCATTTTTTTGGTCTGAAATCTCGTATTCCAGATGGATAATCACCATTAGTTTAGCTTTTAGATGTGTGTATGAATAAATTATTCAAATCAAAATTAAAGCGATGTGGAATATGTGGATATTAGAAAGTGAAAAAAAAACATTTACAAAGATAGGTAAAATGCATAAGTAGAAGTCTAATTTTTATATTTTTCAGTTTTTTATCCAATGGATAACGCGCATCCTTAAATTCCGATCTTATCTTTTGTGTTAAATTGCGCTTTATGCGCCAGTTTTAAGGTATCACAATCAATTGTACCTATAATTCACATATTTTCTACCTATTAATCAAAATTCTTAAACTAACTGCGCTTTGTACTATGCGAGTAATGGACAAATTGCACAATGCCCTCAATTTTGGAAGCAGTTCGAAGCTTATTTCAAACATTTTTTTTCATATCCTCAGGTAAAATTTGAATTGGGATATAATAGATCTTCCTCTCTTGTGCAGGCTAATTAAAAGTCGAGTGCTCCTTATTAGGTGGTCGCATCTCCCTTCTAGATATTGGGCTCCATAATTAGACCGTGGGCAACAAAATTTCACCCTTTATCTATGAATATTCAGAGAAGTCAAGTAACCTGAATTAAAACTGACCGGCTGTGAGAGTTTCAATTGCTAACCTTGCGTTTCAAAGAATTAATTTTAGTAATCCTTTAGCGAAGCATAATCAAATATATATATATAAAAAATTTGTTTAACATTTATAAACCCCATGCACCACGTAATGTATAACACGGGGGCATACAACACAGACATAAGAAAGGATTACAACACAAACATCCATGCCTTCTCCGGGATTCGAACCCATTCCCTACGGCACCGCAGTCAGTTTCACTGACCACTATACCGGATGGGCGGTGTGACGTTTGATTCAATAATGGTAGCGTGTTTGAAAAGTAATAATTTAGTTTAATTGTCACAGCTATTATTTACATTAATATACAAGTTTTCACTATGAGATGATTTTAGAGTCCAAAATAATTTTGTGAGGGAGGGATCTTGTTGATGTCCGTTCCATGCGAAGTTTTCGCCCTTCTCTCCCACGGGTCCGGTTGACCGACGTCCGCGCGTCCCTTTCACCCCCACATCCGGTGCTTCCCTTGGGTCAAAGGTTGCAGGGGCTAATTAAGACACGTCCGTCGCAGTATATTAGCGACTGCAGGTGGTTTTGCACGTGTGGTCATCATTCTTTTAAAACTGACTCGGCCGTGGGAAGCAAGTCCCAGATGTCTCAAAGAGGGGACGCACATACGTCACAGCTTTTCCTCCCCTCTTTCAGACTTTTCGTAAAGAAAAGTTCAGGGTCGATGATGGTAACCGAGGTGACTGACCTTTGGAGTTGTCGGACACACAGGGAAAATATTCCTTTGAATAAGTGCTGTCATATTTCTGAGTTGTAATTAAATCTAATAAACTTACAATTAAATTCGAAATGCTTACCGCGAGTGAGTGTTCTTGCAAGGGAACTTACACAAATGCTAATCACGAAAGAATAATCATTACCAATATAAGAAGTATTCATATTATTAAAATTTTAAACGCTCATACACAGTACTTATTAAAATCATAATAAAAAAACATGTTGCTATAATATGCTTAAGGTACCATCTTACACATAAAACATTCTTCCCAATATTCTCATTAACGGGTAATACTAATGAATAATAAGACAGATCCATAATAAACCCAAGGTAGAACACATATTAAGCAATTCAATATTATTACATTCCATGTGTGGATCTTTTTAACATACATATCCATTCAAAATTAATTTCAGTATTAGTAAGAAATATTATTTACCGACAATTACTAATCATTAGCAAATACACATGATTGACACCATTTATTAACTATTTACAATTAACAATATTACACAACTAATAATCACGACAAACAAACATGACTATCAATTCCTAATCATCGATCGCTGATCTGCTGAGACTATCTGCATTTTTATGACTTTTACCCGATCGATGTACAATTCTAAAATTATATGGTTGCAATGCCAAAGCCCATCGCATTAATCTAGGGTTAGAACTAACGTTTTTATTTAACCATACTAAAGGGTTGTGGTCGGTTATAACTAAAAATGAATTTCCATCTAAATAATAATGTAACCTTTTAATTGCGAACACAATACTAGCACATTCCTTCTCGGTCGTACAATAACGTTTCTCAACATCTGAAAATTTTTTACTCAGATAAAGGATTGGGTGCTCCTCTCCTTGGTCATTTAATTGAGTTAACACCACCCCCATGCCATAATCAGAGGCGTCAGTTTGAACGATAAACTCCCGTTCAAAATTTGGCGAGTACAAGACGGGTTTATCAGTTAACTTCTTTTTTAAATCTCGGAATGCATTTTCACAGTCGGTTGTCCAATTAACCTCCCCGCGTCTTGCCTTTCCCTTCAATTCATCTGTCATTGGCGTAGCTATTACGGAGAACTGATTTATATATCTACTGTAGTACCCCGCTAAACCAAGGAACGCTCGTATATGTGTTTTTGTACGAGGGGTAGGGAACTGAAGAACAGACTGAACTTTGACCTCGGAAGGAGTGCGGAACCCCTGACCCACCACATGACCTAAGAATTTGACATTTTGTTGTGCAAACTTACATTTCGAGGGTTTTATTGTTAATTGGGATCTCCTGATTCTTTGTAGGACTATTTCCACATGTTTAAGGTGTGACTCCCACGTATCCGAAAAGATAGCGATATCGTCTAGATAAGGAACAACGAAATGCTCTAGACCGTTTAGTAATCCTGCCATGAGTTTACTAAAAAAATATGGGGCATTCTTTAATCCGAAACTCATTCTTAGGGGTCTGTAAGTACCAAAACTAGTACAAAAAGCTGCGTATCGTTGTGCAGTTTTACTCAGAGGAATTTGCCAATATCCTTTAGATAAATCTAAAATGGTAATAAATTTAGCGGA
Source organism: Trichonephila clavata (assembly GCA_019973975.1). Lineage (NCBI taxonomy): Eukaryota > Metazoa > Arthropoda > Arachnida > Araneae > Nephilidae > Trichonephila > Trichonephila clavata. The sequence goes on along the minus strand of BMAO01001792.1, from coordinate 21,310 downwards.
GGAGACCTGTTCTACGCGTTCTTCGATATTAGGTAGAGGAAAGTACTCCGTTCTAATAATTCCGTTTAATTTCCGATAATCGACACAAGGTCGAGGATCCTTGCCAGGTACCTCAACTAAAATCATAGGGGACATATAATCCGATTCTCCTACCTCAATGATTCCTAATTTTAACATTCGATTAATTTCGTTTTTTAAAATTTCATTTTGTCGGTGCGACATTCGGTACGGCTTCGTTCTAATTGGCTTATCATTAACCAACTGGATCTCGTGTACAACCAGATTAGTTAAACCGGGATCATTTGAGAAACATTTAGAATGTTTATTTAGTAATTCGCGCAGCTGATTAACTTGTGTGTCTTGAAGACATTTGTTTAACTCGCTAGCCTGGATGACATCCTCGAAATCATAAATGATGGAATTGTTTTCTAAGTATGGGATTTCTAAATCCTGGTCTGCGAGAGATTGGTGTGCTTCATCGGTAATTATTAAGTTAACATGTTCCGGCCTTTTATAATACGGTTTTAGCATATTTATATGATAGATTTGAGAGGTTTCTCGTCTGCCGGGAATTTCTACCAAATAGTTCGTTTCGGAAATTTTATTTAAAACCGTCCCAGGACCTATCCACTGTACTGCTAATTTATTCGCTCGAGATGTAGCCAAAACAAGTACTAAATCTCCATCCTTAAATTCGTGTTTTACTGCATTTTTATCATACCAAGTTTTCCTCTTAATTTGCATCTCTTCCATTTTATCTATAGCTACCTCCTGACACCTTTTTAATCTATTAATTAACTTAAACACATATTCAGTGACGAGATCATTTTCTTCTTCCGGTTCCATCCAATGTTCCATTACTAATGTTTCTGGAGTCCGCAACTCTTTCCCATACACCACCCCTGTACTCTCGTGAGTTACAGTTCGCAACGCTAAAAGAATAGACGAAAGACGTTTGTACCATTCGGAGCCTGCCTCTAAACATAAGACTCGCAAGAGTCGTTTCAATGTTCGACGAAATCGCTCAATAGGGTTACTCTGAGGATGATACACAGAACTATGCCGGACAAGTATTCCGAATCTTTCAAAAAACTCGGTAGTCAGATCACTAGTAAAGGAAGTACCCTGGTCACATTGTATTTCCCGTGGAAAACCCATACGACTAAAGATATTTAACAGAGCATCTGTAACACTAACCGAACTGATATCACCGGGATAGCTTCAGGGAATTTTGATGACATGCATATGGCCGTAATAAGATATCGATTCCCATTAGATGTTATTGGGAGAGGCCCACATGCATCAATATTTAGCTTAGTAAAAACCTCCTGAATAACCGGGACCAATTTTATTGGAGCTTTCTTTTTCTCATTTGGCTTCCCAGCCCTCTGACACTGATCGCAAGTTTTTACGTACGCTTCTATATCCTTATAACAATTCGGCCAATAAAAATATCGGTTTAACTTGTCTTTAGTTTTCGTAACCCCCAGATGTGCAGAGGTTCCTTCATGACACAACGATTTAATTTGCTCACGGAACCTTTCTGGCACTACTATTAATTTAGCCACATTACCTAACTTATCCTCGCGTTTTTTGACGAGTAACCCGTTTTCTAGAGAATAAGCCTTATTTGTTGCCTGCACCTGACTGACTGCCTGTTCGTACAATGATTTAATATCCTCGCTATTTTTTTGAGCTTCAATTAACTCATCTCGAGTAACTTTTAGCAGCTCTAACTCCAGAACATATTCCTGCAGTTCAGGGATTAAAATTTGATCCTCTGCCTCCGGAGAAACAGTTATAGCATCATCTTCCCCTTTCCTATCGCTACAGCTATTTAACTCTATTTCTCTCCTAGCCGGTATGGCTTGAGACCTTGTCTGAACAGCATTGACTACCTCAACTGAAAGAAAATCATAGCCTAAATTTTCTTTTATTAGTTCGGCCGTTTTGTTTCCGAGCAAATACCGACCGTGTTGATTTAAATGATTACCACAAACTGCTGCTTTAGTTTGCACCGTTCCGAAGTTTCCGGAAATTTCCACGACCGCCAAGGGTAAGCAAACCAATTCTGAGCTTAACGGTTGTATTACCCAGACCTTTTCACCGGAGAAGGAAGAAGAATTAATGTATTTAGCACACACCAAATCTATTGTTGCCCCCGTATCCCTAAGTATATCTATTTCTTGACCATTCACAGACCCCTTTGTTACATATGAACCAAGAAAATCGGAGTTCCCATTTCCTTCTATATTATTGAGAGACTCCGTTGCTTTATTCCTATTTAATTTCGGGCATCCCGCCTTTATATGTCCGGGCAGGTTGCAATGGAAACATTTTTGTATCACGCGTCTTTCGAAAACTCTCCCCCTATCGCCCTCAGGAAGAGAAACCACTGGTTTAGGGGAATTTCCCCGAACCTAGTCTTCTTCTCCCTAAACCCGGAAGTTGTCAAATTTCTCTCGTTCCTGCTGAATTTATCCGCGGTTTTTGAATTTATTTTCCTGACATCCTCGTAGTTGTCAAAGAGTTCGGCTATTTGAGTAGATGATTTGAGATTCGCCCAATCATCTAAGAAATGTTCTCTCATACTAGCATACGCGCGTTTTTTTAGTTGGTCGACAACCATTAAATCTTTAAGGTCCTCAAACGACTCGATCTCTAGGCCGATTAGCCACTCCTCTAAATAGTTAGTCATTTCAAAGGTGAAGTCTTTCCAGGTACTATCCGATTTCTTTTGGTGTTGAACAAATCTCTGGCGAAAGACTTCCGGACTTAACTTAAATCGTTTAAGTAATAGTTTTTTAATATAGTCATAATTTTCTGCTTGTTCCTCCGGTTCGCGAGCAATGAACTGCACGATATCCAATGTAACAAACCTAATAAATGCCCTACCAGTCTGTTTTTTCAATTAAAGCCCTTTTAGCCTGACGTTCAAAAATCACCAAATACAAACTAATATCTGACTGATTTGGATTAAAATCTGGGATTAATTTTCTTAAATTTACATTCGAGGTTACAGAACGGGGATTTATACAGCCGGTTGATTCATCGTTTACACTATGTCCGGATTCTATTTTAAATCTTTCTAGATCAAATTTTAATTGTAATTCTTTCTCTTTCAACGCGTGCTCTGCTAATCTCAAGGTCTCTGCTCTTTTCCATTCCTCTTCAATTTTCCTATTTGCAATAATAGTCTCAAACAGATTTTTTACGAATTCCTCTTCGTAACCCTCACTGTTAGTGATTGCGGTTTTGAGGTTAGGGACAGTCATGTTTGGTGTGACATCTACCCCTAATTCCTCTGCGAGTAGCCACATATCTTGCTTTTTCCCTTTTCCGAGAAAAGCCATTTTTGAACAATATCAGCACAATATATTTGTTAAAATTCACACAATATTTACTACTCTCTAGTATCACAATAACACTGGTCCCATGCAAACACAGAAACAAACAAAGAAAAATTTTAACACTGTAAAATAATCAAAACTATCAAGAAACTTAAAAACACAATAAATCTTAAGCTAAAAGTTGCACACAATACTCGTATTTACAATTCTCTAGAACCACAATAACATTGTTCCCATGCAAGAAAAAACACTAAGTATCTCAAAATTTGTAGTAGAAATTTTAGCAAGCAACTAATACAACTCAAAAAATATAACAGTACTCACCCCTTTTGAAGTACTATCTGCTGGAACTTGGGAATACCGAAGATCCGGTTGACATTTCTTGCTTTAAAGATGATTTCAATTTTCACAACACACACAAAAGGATTTTCTTTATTGATGGGATAGCTTATCCACTATCAAATCTCGGCCTTCTGTGAGTTGCTTTTCTTTTCTCTAAAGGATAGTTTTATCCTTATTTCCAAGCTCATGCGTCTTGAGTTTTTCTACGTGCGGTTTGCAGAGCGCCCGTAATAAACCAGAATCACCAAATCACCTCCTCTCACGGGTCCGGTAATCTCTATTATTTTTTTATTAATCCTCAGCGCTGACACCACTTTCGTTTATGCTGTGACGTTTGATTCAATAATGGTAGCGTGTTTGAAAAGTAATAATTTAGTTTAACTGTCACAGCTATTATTTACATTAATATACAAGTTTTCACTATGAGATGATTTTAGAGTCCAAAATAATTTTGTGAGGGAGGGATCTTGTTGATGTCCGTTCCATGCGAAGTTTTTGCCCTTCTCTCCCACGGGTCCGGTTGACCGACTTCCGCGCGTCCCCTTTCACCCCCACATCCGGTGCTTCCCTTGGGTCAAAGGTTGCAGGGGCTAATTAAGACACGTCCGTCGCAGTATATTAGCGACTGCAGGTGGTTTTGCACGTGTGGTCATCATTCTTTTAAAACTGACCCGGCCGTGGGAAGCAAGTCCCAGATGTCTCAAGGGGGGGGACGCACATACGTCACAGCGGCAATCAAATATATTTAGAACACGTATTTTGATTTTCTACCATAACGTCTTATTTTCGAGAGTTTATTAATGAAATATAATGTCCCGAACCACCTCAAATCGTTTGTATCTGCTAAGAGGTAGTGTGTGATCAACTTTGACTGAAATGTACTGTTCTGACTGGTTTTAGAGTATCAGTAGTCCTGTTATGAGCATTTCAGTGCTGCAGCTGGTAGTTAAAATTTTGCGTTCCTTGTAGCACGTGTTACTACTTTTGCTTGTTCAAAGATTGATACTACTTCTAGGAAGCGTTCTAAGAAATTCGCTCTTAAAGAACGCACTGCGAGAGATATAACTACGGTAGTTGGTGTAGGAAAATCAAGTTTTTCAAGAATTTTAAGAACATTTTAAGATTCCGGAACATCTTCAAATAGAAAAGGAAGGAAAGGGGGCAAGTGAAATATTTCCCTGAACTTGTGTGTTTATTTTCCATCACAACAATAGTAATTTAAAAGCGCAGTAACAACAAAATTAAGAAATATTGCTTTATATTCATTTGGAGTTGGAATTATTTTTCCTTTTTAACTGAAGAAATCTAAGGTTATCTTCAATCTCACTAGATTCGTCTTCTTTTTCCTCTTGTTATGATAAAATATTATACAATAATACCGAGAGGATTTCAATCATTTTTCTATTTTATTAATTTTGAGAATATTAACTATAGTTATTTTTTTATAGTTTTTTTAAATTTTTTAACTGAGTTTGTTTTGCAAATTATGTTTCAGTTTGTATTTATTTTTCGTTATTTGTTTTTAGTCATATAATTATTAAATAATTGTTTATTGATTTAGCATATTTTTTGTTTGTTCAGTAATGATTTTTTTAAGGAAAAAATTATCTTATGAGAATTTTATTAAATAAAGTAAAGCGAAATCTGAAGAAACAACCGGTCAATCCCTCAAAGAAACTTAAGTTATGCTTATTAAAATGCACTCAAAATAAATAAAGTCGAATTATTTATCGAATACTTTTTATTATTATTGAAGAAACAATTTCGTTTTGTTGAAAAAAGAAGCGGAAAATCCTCTAGCTTTGGAAGGAGTTTTAAAATTAAAAATCAGTTGCATTTTACTCAATTTGAATGAAGCATTTCTTAACATGCAATACTCATACACATATATATATATATATATTTATATGAACTGAACTCAGTGATGCAACAGCCCATCAGGGCGAAGGACTGACGTACCTATCTCCGCTTACGTGGCCTTAGGCGCTGAGGTGCATGTGCAGATGTTTCGGTCAAGTGGTCAGTCTGACGCGAAACACCCAGTGTTCAGTTCCCAAGCATGCTTAGTACTTATTTATCACCCTACTCAAGGGGTGAAAGGCGAAGTCGACCTATAGTATCCCCGGGATTTGAACAACCTACCCGCGGTGTAGAAGCGCGATACACCACCACTCAGTTATTGGGCTTATTTTATACATAAGAGAGAGAGAGAGTTAGTATTGTCTACTATAGAGTGATGAATCGTGGATAATTATTATAACTGAAGTATTCAAAAACAGCACATATACATATATATATAATTTTAATGGTCCTTGTGGATTCATATCTTTCTTGATGGAAGTTTTTTGGTAGCATTTGAAAATTTTCCTTTTTCATGCTCATAGCTTTTCTGAAATATATTTTTGATAACACGATTAATATCTGTGGCTGCATGAACTGAAGCGATCTAATTAAATTGTTAGTTTCTTTGTTGACCTTCGGCTATAAGGCTTTGGCTTTGGTTTCACTATATGTATTAATATTTCATATTGTTTACCGATCTGCAGAAATTCGTGTTACAATATATCAGTTTTATCTAGTAACACGCAACACTAAAGTTTAGTCACTCTTTTTTATAATTTCTGGAACATTAACCAAAAGCAAAAATATTCTGAGCACGCATTTTATAAATTTAATGTCTTTCTCCAACGCAGCATACATAGCTCTCCAAATGGTGACCGAATGGACGTCAAAACGAAGTTTCAAAAGTAAACTAATGAAATCATTTTGCAATGAATTCAACATCCGATGAGAGATTGCCATATTTCATTTTTATTGATACTGATATTATGCTTCAGTACAACGAACTGTCTCACGTTTGTTATTTTTAATATTTTCGATTTCACAATATTCTACGTATTAGTGATCATGAATCAAGCGAATCAAAGTCTAGGTCATGAAACAATTCTGGTAAAATCATCAGAAATTAATAGCATAGCACCTCCATTTTGTCGAAATAAACCAAATGTGTGGTTTTATCAGTTGGAAGCGCAATTTAATGCTATGAGCATTTCGCAAGATCATACAAGTATAGCATTGTTTTATCAGCTTTAGATGAACATATTCTAGAATTTATTCAGGTTATTTTATTCAATTCTCCAACTGAAAATAAATAAATTGCTCTGAAATCTGCATTCTTAAGGTGTTTAACTGATTCCAAAGAAGCGAAACTGAATAAGACCTCTTTGGAAATTTAGAGCTTGGCTATCGCACCGTTACGATCTTTTGCGCCAAATAAAAAGTCTTACTGGCTACAAAATCTCTAAATAATTTCTAAAAAAATTATGGTACAAATGGTTTTTACAAGAAGTTCAGACTATTTTTTCCATCAGTCAAGGCAATTTTAAGCTGATATAAATGCATATATATATATATATATATATATATATATATATATATTTCTTTAATAAATGCGCTAGATAAGTCTCACACAATTGCTTGTTCCTGTGAAGATAATTCAAATTTGAGCTCTATTGAAACATGCATTGAATCTCTCGCTCAGAAAATCCATAAAATTCACACACCACACAAAAAACATAAAATGTAACCTCTTTGATAACTGGATAGAAAGAGGTATATGCACCAAAGCAGCTTTTTAGATTTGAGACACTGTCATCAAAAATTCAAAAAGTAATGTCTATTTTTGAGAATGGAAGGAGATATGGCGACAACCTGAAGAGAACATAATACCCCTATTTTAATAACGATAAAAATACTAGTGTAGAGTCTGAACGAGCATTTTCTTCGGTAGGACAATTTTTAACAAAAATAAAAAGCCTTTTGACCGATGAAATGCAAAACGAGCTGTGTTACAGCTTATTTATAAAGAAACACAAGAAATTTTAATTTTAAAATTTTATTATGTACTATCTGTATTTGTTTTTTTTTATGATGATTTTTTTTATATTTGTTTCAATAAATAACGATATTGTACCAACTTTTTAAATATATATTCAGATTTGTTATGCAATTTCAATTACGCTAATACTTTAATATTTTTCATAAATAGTCCAATCCTAAACTCGAGATTTAGGTAATGCAATTACGAAATCTCGGGAGTGAAAATATAATACAATATTGCAAACCCTAGAAGATATGCTACAAATACATTTTAGTTCCCATGAAGGTCGTCGTATAGGAGAATACTGACAGTGTCATTAGTAGCAAATAAACAGTTTTCCCAGAATTAAAGATTTCGTGAGCCTACGATGAATCTCGTCCCGACGTGACCACTACCGGAAATCTACTACTTGTATTAAAATTTAGTTCTTAAAATAGATTGATTTCCTAATCTTTTTCACTTTCGTCATTTTCATGATTTTTTGCATTTGTTTTTCAGTCTAATTTATATGATTATTTGAATTGGCATAATGTAATTCGGTTTTTTTTTCATTGGTGAAAGAATATTCTTTCTTCACAATTGTTTCCCCTATCCTTTTCCTAAGAACGTATGGCATTTAAAAAACCAGTAACTAAAATTGAAACTTTCTAAAGTAAAAATATTTTTCTTTTCATTTCACAAGCTTACATCGGAAAAATTGGAAGCGAATGTAATTTCAGTGTGTAAAACTATTTTTTCTTCAACAAATATGAAAAGAAAAATATCACATTTACGAGTTTGTGTTAACATAATTTGGACGTGACGTTTCAGCAAGAAGTTCAAAGAAACCGGAAGCCTTTCTTTTGAAATAAAAATAATGACAAATTATAATGCTTTCTAACAGGGATCTTCGGTGGGGTGGAATCTGTATTCGGTTACCACAAAGGATGCAAAGAGGCTGCCATATGATATTTGCGATGCTTAAGTGTTCCATAAAGTTATTTACAAAATATAGAACTCATATTCGGAAGACGAAATTGCCCAAGTCGAAATTTAGCAGCAATTCATAAAAGTGAAATTACAGCATTGTTGAGTAAATAATATAAAAATAGGAAAGTATGGTGTAGATTTTCACGGAACAATTGCCAAATATCATTTAAACAATTTTAAACCTGATTCCATTATGTCCAATTACATCATACTAAATTCATGGTGAGCATTTTATTAAGAGTAATGTATCATTCTGCCATCAATATTTTGGAACAACAGATTTTCAACAGGAAATAGACGAATTTAACTTAATGAGTGACCACTGGAGCGTGGAGAGCAGGTGGAGTCTTTGACAGCTCTCTGAATGGATATGTTCTATTATGTAGAAAATGTGAGGATGATGCGAATATCAAAGCCATGCGGTTATAATTTTAAAAATAGCAAAAATTTTGAAACAATACATTACAATTTCCTTTTGAATCTGTACCTCTAGTTTATGGTTATATGCTTCAACTTTAAAACGTCATTTTGTGTTCGATTTCCAACTAAGATACTTCGTCTCTAAATATCTTAATGGTTAGCATGTTTACATCTTTATCTTGGTTTTTCTTGTAAATTTTTTCTCAATATTCATCTCTATATGAGAAACCTTTCTATTCACACTTTTCATACATTCATTTCATTTTAGCGTCTTGTGTTCCTTCCACGTGTAGATAGATATAGGAACAATTTTTCAACATGGTGCGTTGTTTACTGTTAGGTCGAAAATTTCTGCTGTACGGGGAAGGTGGATCATAAAATATTGCTTAACGATAGTTTGCGAGCCTATTTTAGCGACAGCTTTAGAAATCACAAGATACTTTCATTTTAGTTCAAGGACTTTATCGGTATTCTCAGTTTTAATAGCTCTACACCTCCGTTTCTTGTACTGCCTGTTTTCATCCACATTTTGTACGATTTTCTTTTGCACCATTTATTTTCTTAATATGTTTCTTAAAATAGAATTTCATTCTTTCTTAGCCTTGTAAGAAGAACAATTGTGTCTAGTATTATTTCATTTGTTATACTATATACATATATTATTTTTTATATTGTTCCATAAAATCTGACGTATAACACACACTCCTTTTTTACGAAGAAACCTGAAATGCACATATGCGAAGATTTTATGTTTGGAAGTCATTCATTCAAAGTATTAACCCAGGCTTTTGAAAAAATAGTATACTCCTTAAACAACAACCTTTTAAATTCATAAAGTTGGTCATTTCTTTGAAATAAATAGTATTTCGATTTATGTAAATATCTAATTTTTTCAAGCTCATCTCTTTTTTTGAAGCTATCATTTTTATATCCGGTGCATAACACGCAGCCGTACATTTCGACCCTATCTTTTATGTTAAAAGTGCGCGTTATACGCCGGATTTTACGGTGTGTATGGATGAGATAGACATTGTCTCCTCTCTCATAAAATATATATTTCTTAAGAAAAAATTAAACTCATCAACTTCAGTAATACAGAAAAAAAATTAGCGTGTTCTAGGTGGATCTTGTATCAAAATTTTCGGAGGGCCCATATTGGAAAATAAATAAAAATATCGCATTAGAAACTTATTTGAGGGAATAAGTAGCACACATGTTGGGGCAACTATAGCTTGGGAGCCCCGTATCATTGATATAGGGGAAACTACGACCCTGAATGTGTGACATGTTAATAGGATCGTTCTTGGCGTTTGGGGATGGACAAGATTATAATATTTTCATTCAATAAATATTTTGATAATATTTGTTAGAATGACCTTTGCTTTTAACGAAAAGTTTATTTTATCCATCTTTCTTAGAAATGTTGAGAGATTTTCTGAATTTCAACAAATTAACAGATATTTGAAATTGTCTCTGATAATACTTGCAGAGAAAGAAGCGGGTAATAGCATATGATAAGACAAATTTATTAGCTCTTAGTATAAGTTATTAATTCATTTATAGTAGCAGAAATCAAACAGAGGCATTGTAAGTCAATTCACTGAAAGAGATTGATGCTTTTTAATATAAACTTACGTTGAAAGCTCATTAGCTTTCGCCAACATCCGACAGTTTTAAAACGTGGGGTACCCTATGATGGATTGAAGGGGTCACATAAGAAAGGAGAAAGCCCTTAAATCACCATAATTGAGGGTGGTTGGAATCTGCAAGTCCCCACATAGGGAATAATAGATATCCAAATTTCAATTTTGAAAGGGAAAAAAGAGTTCTAATTAGTTAAACGAATGAGTACATTACCTATGAAGACAATTTAGGGCATTAATCGAAAAAATAAATACAGTGAAAATCGTTTAACATGAAACAAAGAGAAGAAAAAACTCATATATTCAACAAAACTAAGTATATTAGATATATATATATATATATAGATATATATATATAGATATGTATATATGTATGTTTTTAATAAAAACTATGAAAAAAACATTCAAAAATCCTTGTTTTATATACCAAAAACATGATATTTAAAACAGAATTTTCAAATTTTTTGAAAGACAAAACATTTCTTGATTGTTTGAGAATTAATTTGGTATTTTTCTTTGCATTATCCTTTTTAACACCTAATTGTCAATAAGTTGTTCGATATCGTCTATGGTTTGTAATACCGTGTTATATTTTCAATCCCTTGATTTCGGGAGTAAATTATCCTAATTCCGGAATAGCGGGATTAGAATTGGACTATTTATTAAAAATACTTACACATTAGCATAGTTGAAATTGCATAATAAAACTGAAAATATAACTAAAAATTGGTTTAATATTTGTTTTACTGAAACAAAAAAAAAAGAAATTTAATTCATAGTAAAAAAAATAAAAATAGTAGATAATGAAATTTAAAAAAAAAATATTTCCTCATTTCTTTTGTTTCTGTAAATTTGCTTTTAAAAACAGATCGTCCAGTGTTTTATCATTCAAACCTCTTATTTTTGTTACATGCCTGTTAAAGAAAATGCTCGTTCGGAATCTATACTATTAGGTGTTATTGTCATTAAATAGGCTGTTTCCAGGTAATCATCTCTTCTCCCCTCCCCAATTTTCAAAGGAGAGAAATTTTTCTTTTTTTTTGTTCTTTGTTTAAAAATGTTTGATGGTAGTGCCTCAAATCTAATGTACTGCATTAGTGCATGTATACCTTTTTGATAACATTATCTATTTCTTTTGCTACACTTAATGGTTTTGTGTATATATTTTGATCCAGCTATTGAATCAGAAAGTGAATCAATTTCAAATGTTATCTTATTTAAAATAGAAGATCCAGTTGCATGAACTGTTAGTAATGCAATGAGATTTGAAGTGTTTCAAGTTATTTAAACAGGTTCGCTATTAATTAGAGCCCTTTAATTGAAGAGTAAACTGTGCAAAATCTATTCTTGAGATGTTGCTTATATTATTGTGTAAGTATTGCAGTGAGCCACTTAGGTCTGTGTGATTTTCTCCCTTACAAGAAATCAGAGCTGAATATATTGTTTTACTAAAAACACTTATAATTCCACACAAAAATTCTACGTACATGTTTCAAAAACAAAATATAAATTTTCTAAGAATTAAATTCTTTGAAAATGCTGATGAGAAAAAATTATTTTAATATCATTTAAACAAAAATTATATCCCGAAATTAGTTACTGTAATCCCGGGATTTTGGAATTGGAAAAAAACACCGGGATCCCGGGGCTGCAAACCCTAATGTCGTCCATTCTGTTATACATTTCACCATTAGAATGTGCGTCTAAATAATTGCGCATACAGTTCATGATGTTAATCCTTCCGCGTAACGTGGGAACGGCTGCTGCATTATTCATTTCATTTTAATTACCGAAATTTGCCTCCATTATATTTTTTGAGCTTCGAACCAACTCTAAAATTTCTTTATCTACCATAATTGGGACTGAACACACATAATCATCATCTATTATATCGAATTCTTCTGCTGATACAGTAGGACAGTCTAATGATACAGAAACTTTCTCAAACATTTCAATAACAGTTGGCTCAGTTTCAATATCCTCTTTCTCCAGAAGGGAAATCTTTCGTTTTAAGTGATTTTCATTTCATGTTAAGAGAACAAATTCATGAAAAAAATAGTAGTTTTTCGCAAGCGTTCTGTATTTCGTGTTAACCAATATTTCATCTTAACCATTTTCGTGTTAAACGATTTTTACACTATGTGGGACGTCAACTAACTTGTTAACAAGAGTCGAGGTAAGCGAGCTGCGTTCATCGATAAATACCATAATAGAAGCAAAACTACAGATTAATTTTAAATTTAGATACTCTGAGCTAATCTCTAAATACTGTGAGAGAGTTACTTTTTCCCTTAAAAAAATTCATACGGGAGCCAGATATGTATATTTGAATATTTGATGCTTTTCACTTTCCAGATACTTATTCACGAATGTTAAATATCAAGCTTCTGTTGAAGTTAATACAGTCACATAATTAATGGCCACGGGCTGTCGGGCACCTGAAGATATATAATCCCTTTAGTTTTAGTAATAGATATTTTTAAATGAAGTTTAACGATTTGATTGTCTATTGATTCCAGTGCTCCATTAGTATTGTTCTCTAAACTTCTACTCATGACACCCTTTAAATTGATAACAAGGTCTTCCGGAAATCATACGTATTTGCATAAGGAAAATATTTGGGTCGAGAGATAGAGTTAAAATAAACATTCCATGGGATAGGAGAATAAACCGAACTCATTGTGGACAGCCATTCAAGAAAAGCTATTTTATAGTCTTATATAATTATCCTTAAAAATCATTTTTCCTATTGATAAGGTAATAATGGGTAACTTTTTTGATAATTAAAAGGAATGCTTCAAAATTTGAAAACTTTTAAAAAGAATCATCCAGTTTATATGTTATTTAAAACTAATATCATAACCACTAAAATATGGGTAACATACTGGGTTAATTTTTCACGTGAGAAATTATTCCCTACTGAAAGAACGTCGTCAACACTGCTTGAGAGTTTTCCAAAAATCCACATTGTTTGACGTGCAGAGATTATTTTTTGTATTATAAATGGCATACTAGTTTATTGATATATATGTATTAAAAAAGTTTTTCATAAATTCAAAATAAACAAACTGGGTAGTAAAAAATGAGTCCTTATCTTGATTTTAGAAAGATTTTTACCATTGGAATTGTAAGTTAATTCAGTAAATCACATTATTTCAACAGCTATATTAGGCAACAACATTCTTAGGCAAATTAGGTAATGTATCAATCATGAGTTGCGCAGTAGGAAGTGGGTGCTGTAGAGAGACGGAGAGAGCAGAGTTCTGATGTTTCCTTGAACAGTAATATGGTTTGCTTAAGTGGTTTGATATAAAAAAAAATATTATTTGGGATAGAGTGCTGAAAGTATTTAAACATATACTGATGGGGAAAAAACCAACAAAAAATTATTATAGAGTAATGAAATTGTCTAATTAACATGTATAATTGATGAGATTTTCAAGATCGTAGGTTAATTTAAGCTCAAGAACATTTTAAATGTAAAATGCTGCTACGTAAATAGCCGAAGTAACCTCTATAATTGTGAATGCATACCTGCATGCATTTTGTCACACAGGTTCTGAATGCCCCTTTATGTTATGGAGATCCACGATTACTGTACTTGTTGGGGATTTACTGGGACTATCAGTGCTGCCTGAAGATTCTACTGGAGTTATCGTTCAATGTTATTCCATACGTACTCAAACGGACAAAGAGCGTTTGATCTCGCAAGCGAAGGTAACATGTAGACACTCTATAGAGCATGTTTTGTTAGAATAGCGGTGTGAGGGTTATCCTATTGGAAAACTACACCTAGAGTGTTGTTCATGAATGGCAGTACATTAGGTTGAATTGTCACTTGAATTTGCAGTCAGTGTAGTTGGGATACCTACGAGAGTGCTCCTGATGTCATAGGAAATTGCTCCCAAGACCATGACTCTAGGTGTAGGTATAGTGTGTCTGGGCCGCAGACAGTTTGATTGCAAGCGTTTCCCTGACCTCCTTCCATCTGACCAATACACGACCATCACTAGCATCAAGGCAGAAGTTGATTTCATCAGAAAGAACAGCAGATCTCCATTCAGTCCTTCAATGAGCTCTGACTTGACACAACTGGCGTCGCAAACGGCAATAGCTTGGAGTCAGTGGAATCCAAGCTACATTCTCCTGGATAGGAACTGTCCTTGATGTAACAGATTTCTAGCAGTGCGTTGTGTCACTGTGGTACCAACTTCAGCTCGAATTTCTGCCGCAGAGGCAGTACAATGCGCCACAGCCGTACGCCGGGTACGGAGGTCATTCCTTTCAGTGGTCTCAGAACCCCGTCTTCTTGAGGCAGTACAATTGCTTGAGCACTTCTCTCAACAATCATGCAGAGTGGATAGATTTCGGTCAATTCTTTCTGCAATATCGTGGAAAAACCAATTTCTCGTAGCTTTATTACATGACATCTTTCAAACTCGGTGAGCTGTTGATAATGTCTTTTTAAAGGCATTCTTGGCTAACATCAATTCAATACGTCAAATTGTACAGATAAATAACGCTCACGCGCTTAAGAGCATACATTTAAATCAAACCAGATTTGCATTCTGAGTGGTGCTACCAGCGCCACACCTTAGCGTGAAATTGAAATCGATGTCATCTTTCAAATGTATAAACACGCCTGTTCAATTTCGTTTACCAAACATAAGTATTTCTTGGTGTTGGGATTTTTTTTCCCTTTAGTGTAGAAATTTAGTAAGATACTAAACAAATTTCAAAGACAATAAGAAAAGAAACTTCGAAACAGTTATTTAATAATCCTAGTACCAATTCGTGAAAATTTCTAAGTAAAATTTTTGATATAGAATAATCTATTCCGCAGAAATCCCCATCTAAAATTAGAGTTAAACAAGATAAAAATTAGAAAAAGTGAAAATACACAATTCTTTGAAGAAACATACAATTCCATGAAATAACTTAATATTTTAATTATTAGAAAATTATCATACAAACGTTTGGTATATTCGCACATGTTTATAAGAAATAAAACAATTCAACGGCTCAGGGGAATATAAATGAGTAAAATGTGAAAATTTCTCATCCTTTCTATTTCAGTGTATTCGAAAAGAAACTATACGTAGAAGTATATCTCTTCATTTTACATATCTGTGTAGTTCGAATTTGGAGAATTAGTATATGAGAATCAGACTCTTTTTTTATTTCAAGTTCATGGATGACACAAAAATTCGTGCCAAATAGGATTTAGCGAATCGAAGTGGTTGTTATTATCCAAAGTTGTAAATTTACCTCGGCAATTTGTGTAATCTCGGTAATTATTACACATTAATTCAGTTAAAAGTACTATTCTTACTGTGAAGAAAAAATATATTTCTTATTTCCTAGTGATCAAACTGTGTAATTGGAGACTTGACATTCAACCATAAATTAGCAAGCTACGAATCTATATCCATGGAAGTAAACATTCATGTAATCTTACTGAAAAAAAGTGTATAAAACTCTTACTTTCTATCATCAAAAGTATATTTTATTGGCATTTTGTTCCCCAAGTGATAAGTGAAAAATGTTTAAACTGGAAACATTTATTAAATATCATTATATTATTTTTTCAAGATTATTTAGCGAAAATAAATCATATGCATTTCTTTAAGAAAATAAGAAGAAATTTATATTTTACAAGATCCAAATAAACAGTCAAGTTAATGCATTTGGGAAATTAGGAAACATCGTGATTACTAACATCCCATAGGATGGTTGTTGTTGTTGATGATGCTAAAAATGCAACCTGATCAGCAGAGGCCAGATCCAGGCCCACGAAATTCATCATGGTAAAGGGCTAAGAGTGACACCTGTTGTTAACCATAGCTTTGATCACCATACATGTGACAGCACGATTTGACCCGTTTTCTACCCTAAATTTGGAGGACACCATGGGAGGGGTCAGAGGTCTCCTACCTGTCTTCCCCTTCCACTAACCTCACGAGATGACTTGCGGTTGGATGGCGATTTGAGTATCCCTTTGCCGCGAAGGCGCTATGCATTTTCCCACGCCAGGATTCGAATCCAGGCCTTGCAGCACAGCAGCCAGCATCGGTAACCACTATAACGAATGGGCAACGATTTGATGTTTCCTGCAACAAGGTTTTGCTCTTTTCGTTATACACGGAATTCTGGAACAAATATTCTTTAATCACTCTTGAGATTTATAATATTTTAATAAGGGATAATATTCCTCTAGGATGTCTAATCGATCGTTTTCTGATTTGCGTCTACACCTTTAATGTGATAACGTAAGCAATGGTAAGTGCGAAACTATTCCAACCCGTTGTATTGTGAATTTCTTTGTAACAACTAATGAGTGTTGGGTACAGCTTTACCAAATACAATTTTTTGCATGAATATAATCAATTAGCCAGTCTACTCCCTTCAAAGTTATGTAAACTTTAAGTATCTTTTTTTCTGTTCTGATAACAAGCAATTTACATATGCATAGTAACAGAAATATTTGCATTTATTAGGAATTTAATTCCGAGAAGGAAAATTAGGAAATACATGTTGAAAATGAAACATGGCTTACAAAATAATATACTTCTAAATCTTGAGAGACAGTGTAGATTATTCTAAATGATTTCATTTGTTAAATACTCATATAATACTTTCTAACTGAGGATTAATTGCTTCAGGATAAATGCTTAGGCTTCTGAATCAAATTCCTCTCTCTCTCTCTCTCATTAGTCTCAAACATTTGTTGGCATCCTTTTTAATCAGTATTAAAATACAGAGACATCATATTCTATTAATTTATTTTAATGAACTCTAATAATATAAAGAATAAGCAATATTTTGTGGTTCTTGCGGCATTTATAGTTCTTTTAGAAATATGATATTTTTAATGTTTTTTATTCCAATTTCCATAATAAAATTTTTTTTAAATAACTTAACACAGTTAAATTTTTTTCCATCTAGAAATAATTTTTTTCTGAAAGAAAAATAACTTTTTAATCTACACGAGAGCTATAAAAGATCAATTTTTCTTGGAATCATGATAAACTATTCAATTACGTTGGACATTTTATCTCTGGTTACAACCAAAAAAAATTATAATTAAAATACAGCGGTCGTGATAAGGACGATGATATACAGGACGCAGAAATTGCTTGAAAAAAAACCATTTTACGGCATCATTACATGAACTTTTTTTTAAACCTAATTTGCTTCGGCTTTATTCAAGCAATGGTGCTTTTAAGTGCTTTCAAAAAGAAATCCCGTACTCTTCTATAATCAGAGTTATTAAAAATAGGGTGATATGAAACTTTTTATATGAACAAATTTGGGATAGTTCTTGGAGGGAGACGCTAAATGAGATCCCAGATCACCCAAGACTGCATGCGGTGGCCGTCTTCTGGCTGGAAATCGGATGCGACGGCCTTGCGGGTCACCTACATAGACCAAGATCCTCCCTCTCGACTTTTTTTTGCAGAGAGAATTCCTTAATGAGAATGTAGTGCACTTGGAGATTGTTATTGTTGTCTCTGGTAACGTCTATGATAGATACTGGAAAGCCAGAGAGCAGTTATAAGCTTTGCAATCTGACTGACTGTTTGATTGTGCTTATGCTTCTGATTTTTTATTTATTATTTTTTTTTTTGTAGTTTAATTTGTTGTTACCACCTGTTTGTTTCAGCGGAGTATTTTCACTCAATGGGAATATGTACCGTCAAGTGTTGCTGCTAGAAATAAAAAACAAATATTTAAGAGATGCCTAGAATTTATGTCTTTGATATTGAAAGAACTTTAACTTCTTACAATTTTTTTTCACATCTTTCTCGTAAAAAGGAAGTATAAAAGTAGTAGACATTCAATTATTATAATCTTTTTATTTTCAAAAATGGAAGAACTGCTATAAATGAACTAAGAGTATGTTTTTTGCGAGTTGATTAAAAGGAGCATAACCCTGAGCTTTAACCGGGATTTTTCGAGACTGAACTCCAATTTTAGAAATTTATTCATAAGAAATGAAGGGATATCGAAACTCTTACTTTTTTGTAATGGGTTTATCCGCGGGTCTTCACTAATCCTCTTGGGGTAAATCTGTTTTTATTAAATGTTGTTCTAATGAAAACTTTCTCCTGAAGAAGACACGTTTTATACAAATGAAGGGTTATATCTAAGCACTAACTTTTAGGTACGCTAAGTTAGAGGTTAGATGAAAGTAGTTGAGAGACAATCGAGAATTACCGGATGATTAATTGCTGAATGATTCAAGATTGCTTATTGGTGATTTAGTCAATAAGTTAGAATTGAATAATAACGACCGGAGGTCCAACAACTGAGAACGGAACTACGGTAATTCAGACCTTAGGCATCTAAAGAGTTCCAAGAGTAAGTTAATTGAATTATAATCAAATATTAAGCATTCTTTCTGCCGTAGTGTTTCTCCTATACTTAGTAGAAGTATACATTTCCTACCCTGGGTTGTTAATTTAAGTGAGAGAATAATAAATTAGAAATGTTCTGATTATAGTTGAGGTTTCTTTTAACCCTCAAACACCAATAAACGCGACAGCACCTTCATTATGCCTTTCTCAACGGCTACAGCAAACTTCATGATCCTTGTTAATGGCGATAAAATCCGTACTTTAGTGTTGCCTACTAATGGTTGCACCAACACCCGACCTGTACAGCTAGTCAGTCCCCGAAGAGTGGGCTGGATGTTGCAAACGTGAATTCCACATACAATCTGAAGTAATCTCAAACAGAGTGACGATATTATGCATATTTTATTTATTTGTTATAATAATGATGCTTAAAAATAAATGTCTTGTACTGAGTGGCAACGGTTTTTCTTTGTGTACAAAAAATAGTAAAAGAAAAAGAACGTAAATATGGCGCTGTTATTTTTAAATGTTTATTTAATTTCTTTTTTAATGTTTACTTATTTAATGGAGCTATTTGCAGCCATGTGTGATGCCTCACAATAGATCCAGGTTCATCTGGCAGTCTGATTTTCATACGGAGAATTACAGGTAGCGTTACCTCTCCAAAAATATGATTGTACTGCATCGTAACATTGGCGCAAGATTGCACATTTGGAGGAAAATCCAAATGGACTCCAAGATAGATATTTGTGCTCAAATTGGAACCACAATGGACCGCATATTTAGAGACAAACTTCCGAAACAAAACTTTGCTGTTGTTGGTAATGCCTCCTTCCAGACGTTGTCAAATCATGGCCAACGAAAGTAATCGCGGCAAAGGGCTAGATATTTGTGCTCATATTGGAACCACAATGGACCGAATATTTAGAGACCAACTTCCGAAACAACACTTTGCTGTTGTTGGTAATGCCTCCTGCCAGACGTTGTCAAATCATGGCCTACGAAAGTAATCTCGGCAAAAGGCTAGATGTACAACTGTTGTTAAACGCAGAGCACCATACATGTTGTCGCTGGAGTAAGAGGGATCGAGGAAGAAGAAGCCGTGATCTTAAAACTACTGTATTAAAATTTATAACTTTATAGCTTAACTCTGCGAGAAATATGAAATCCTAACACTTAATTTGGCATAAAATTATTGAAAACCCCACTAGCTCGGTTTGCTTCGATAATACTTACTTATGAACTCTCAGTCGCAAGATTAACGATCAACAATTCACCTAACATATCTAACGTCAGGGTTTAAATAGCATTTAAAAGTGTTAAAGTTTAAGTAGCATTAAACAGAGTCATGTCTATGGAAAGGGTTTTTTAAACAGAAATTTCCAGTTAAAGAATAAGTTTCCTCCAAGGGGATTAGTGGAAGAACCCGAATAGTACCTGTTGCAAGGTGAGAGTACGATTTCGCTCGATTCCAACCCAATTTTGAGGAAAAACACCCTGGAGTTGGTCTGGGCTATCGTATCTCTCTTCCACTTCCGCCAACCTCACGAAAGGACATTCGTTCACAATGCTATTTAGAGTACCCACATACCAAGTATCCATGCCTTATCCAGGATTCCAACCCAAGCAGTCAGAGTGACTAACCACTTAACTGGATGGTACGAAGGTTTAGGGGTGTCGTGTGTGTTTATGGATGACAATGTCAGTCTTCTCACCGAGCAAATATCGTAAACGAATGCCTTAAATCCAAAAATTTCAACTCGAATGCGAACGAGCACGTGTAGAACATGCTTGGCTGAAGAGTTGCTTCCCTTCAACCACCTCCTACAAAAGGACTGGAACTTCAGAAAGTATTGATTCCTGATTTGATTAATCTTCCCAAGATCAGATTGATAATCTGATACTCAGCATGCTCAGGCGTAGTACGGATTGTATTTCATTTCATAGGAAACTTACAATGTATTAATCATCATAGTACTTACAATGTATTAATCATCATACCAACCATGTTATATGAAGTTTTTTTTAAAGAGGGTATTTTTTAATTGCCTTAGGTGGAAAAAGTCACAGTTTTTATGAATGGTATCATGCATGCAAAATATCTATTTTGTCCTTTATCTTTTGTTTAATAAGAGAACTTTGTGAAAATAAATCCCGTTTGTTTTGTTTCTGAACCTTTATTAGCCGGAGCAGGAATTACTTTTAATTTATGGATATGAGTGTATTATTACTAATTAAATAATTAGAATAAATAGAAAAGACAATGCAATTGGCAAAATTACCAGGATTTTACCGGGGCTATTTTACTTATATAGCAAACAAATGTAATACAATTAAGCTTCTTAATCA
>BMAO01001791.1:0-18594 GCA_019973975.1 Trichonephila clavata | reverse complement strand
TGAAGCAATTGTTTTTAATTCGCTGCTTTTAGCTGTAGAATTCATAACTTTCAGAAGTGTTTGATCATCTACAATGAAATGGCTTGGCAAAGAATTGGCAAGGGCTAATGTAATTTATGTGTTATGTATTAATCGACGTAAATGATGGTTTATTTGTAATTTTCATATTCTGAGTCGAAATAAAAATTTTTGTACACTTTGGTGAATGGCTGAGAATAAGAACACGTAAAGACAATAATTAAAAAGTAACTATTTTGTTTTGTTTGATACAATATTTCCCCAACACCAATATGCTTATTTATTTTGCTTCGACATTTGAATCAGAAGAAGAGTATGGAAGTATGAAGCACTTAAACTTTTGTGCGATTTTAAAACATAGTTTTGGAGGGAAAGTAAAATATAGATGGGACTTTTTCAACAGTTTTAACATACTTTAGGTGAGTAGAATAATACAATAACAGCGTGTGGGTGAGTGAAATCTTACTAACGTCGCATTCTAAAGAAACTCGAGAGGGCTATTGGTAATGGTAATGGAGGACAAAAGTTTTGAGCCTCGGCCAAAGGAGGACGACATTTGAATTGTAATCCCCTCTAACTTACATACAGCACCAACGTGAGGACATTGTGAAGAAATGATTAAGGATTTAATTTAATAAATAATATTTTTAAATGTGAAATTTTCATATATGTTAGCAAAGCTTTAAAAACAACGGAGATTTTAACATTTCAGCTCTAATTTAGTTAATAAACTATTTTAATCTATTAAGGTATCCGAATACCCTAAAATTGTGAATTTTGCCAAAAGCTGACAATTTTTTATGATTTTATTTTATACGCCATCTTATTAGCTTTATAAAAATACCAAGTTTATAATTTTCTGTTCACTAGAACAAAAACTGCAAATGTTTTAGTAAAAGCACAGATCCATTACTTTAAGCAAAATATCATACTTTAAAACGCGTTTTACTCGAAATGTGATTTTTTTGAAAATAATCAAACGGGGCCAGCGATTGCTAAAAAGTTTTGAAAATAATTTTCTTAAATTTATTGTGTGTATTATGTGTAATTGTAGAAGTTTTTTAACCTTCAGATTTATCAATCACTGTTTGATTACAAAATTTTGAGTCTCTTATGTGAATATAATCAATGTTTTTTTAAGCAACTTCATATAATAACTGAGATAAAGTGCTCTAGTTTTTGTAAAAATTAAAATATCTCTTATCCTGAAGGTCATTTCAACAACGAATAACATAGCAACACATCAGAATTGAAAAATTGAAAATTTGTTTATAAACATTTGGTACAGAATGGGCCGCATTTATGTTATTTTTTTGTAAATGTTTGCCCATTTTTCCCATTTTAGTAATAATAATTTCTTTTCCTCTTTCTATTTTAGCATATTTTCTTAAAATGTACTAAAAAAATCTAGAAACATAAAAAAAAATCCACATATCTCCATTTTTTTTTTTAAAAGTTGTTGCAACCAGTCGTATACCTTAAGTACTTTCTTAGGAATAAACATATAAGAATGTTCAGAATAGTTAAAGCTAAATGCAGAAATGATAAAAACATAAGGGCAATAAAAAATACATAAAGGATATAAAACTTATGCACATTTTTTTCTTATGATGATAAGTATAGCTTTTAAAGTGTTTTTGCAAAATCAATTCATTTGAGGCTTTTGAAGAATAATTTTTGTTTCATTCTTCATCATTCTTGTCTTTCAATTTGAGTTAAATATTTCTCTGAGAATAAATTGTAATCAATCATTTGCTTAGAATAAATATGAATATATGGATCAAAGAGAATTCTTTCAGTTTTTGAAACAACATGTTAACAAGAGTTATTCGCTTGATTGGAATATAGGAACAAAGCGCTGTAGAATATTTTTACTCGTGATTCTGTGATAAATATTTCCTTGGTCACAGAAATTTTACCATGATGATCTGTTGTTTCGTATTTCAAATTAGAATCAAATCACTGTGATGAAGAGATATGTTAACTAAGTTTTAAGAACCTGAGGATGTTGAATATGCATGCGAAGATTTAATAATTGTGAGGTATGTAGTGTAAGTAAGCAAACTTAATCGAACCAATTAGCATATCATAACTCCAAAAGCATTTTTGAATTCATAGTGTGGAAAACAAACGTAGCAGATTTGTAATTTAAATTTTGAAGTTAACGTGTTTCCAGTTTTCAAAGAAAAGTTGTTGAATATTTAACAGATTGTATCACTGTGAAAAGAAATTTAAAATTATAGGTTTTGTTATTCTCTAGTTTACTGATAAGAGAAGAATTAATTAAAAGATAACTCTATTTTTAAGTTTCTTTATCATTTGAAGTAGAATTTGTCAGTGAAATAGGATAATTAAGTATATCTATTTCAAAAGCTTACCGATACAAACTGTTTTTGAAATCTTAACAGAATTTGAATTTTTTTTTCACTCCTGATGACGCGCTTGTCATTGATTCCCTTTGTAAATAATTTATGCATTACTTTTGCTTCTTGAAGGAAATTTTTACCAAAATATATATTGAATTCAAAAAAGTAAAACCATTGAATATAAAACGTCTTTAATGCAATATTTTTATTGTATCCAATAAGAGAAAAAGAATGCTTGTCTTCAAAATTTTTATCGTTCGTAGAATCAAAATATAAGTAAATGTATAATCATTCTGAAGAAAAAGAAATGCAGAGCTTTCCAAGATCAAAAAAATTAAAATGAAACAAAAATATATATTTTTTATTTTTAGTTCTTTTTCCTTAATGGATCTTTTTTTTTCTTTTACATTATTCATAAATTATTTATTAGGAAAAAGCCAACAGGGAATATATTTAAAATATTTTGTTATTAATTTTTAGAATGCTTAATGTGATAAAAGTTACTCAATACTTACCTAAATTTAATATATTTATACAAGGTGTTCCCCGATTTTTGGAATAAACTTTATGGGGAGGTAGAGGACGTTAAATGATTTAGATTTGCATAGCAACCCATGATCGGATATGTCTTCGTTCGGTGCTAGGTGGCGTTGTTTACGAGAACATTGAACAAAACATACCTGCATTACAGCAATCATTCGAGCTGTCATCACCCGCAGAGTAGTATGGAATGTTTTACGAACACCAAGCTGGCAGTTATGAATCCAATTTATGGATTAGCAGAATGAAATGCTTGAGCAGCAGAAAGAATACATCGAAAAAGGAATCCACAAAGAGATGCACCTGACCACCGGATGTCACATTTTGTGGGAATATGAATCATTACGAGATAATAGGCGTAGTGAGGGCAGGACACGCATGTCTGGAACTCCTAGCATGACCAAACCTTGACTAATAACTATTTCGGATGATCTCAGTCGTGTGTCTCTTTATTTCTTGTACCTGTCACACTACTTTCCCATGACTTTTCCGACCACGGTTTGCTGTACTGAAATCTGAATCCTTGTGATGTAACATATCTCTCCTTAAAGTTTGTCCTAATAATAATGGGACACACTGTATATACTAAAAAGGCCTGTAAGATAAAGATCAATAAGTTTCTGGTAGTTTTTATTGTAAGTTCTTTCATATTTTTAACAGTAAAAATTGTTTTTTTTTTCATAATATTTTTGTCAAGTAATCAATAGTTTAGGTCATATATTATTTAACAATTTTTTTGTTTTGAAATGCCTCTTCCACGGATACTCTATTTATTATGTTCAATACAGTAATTGAATTCAAGTAAAATATTTGCTCTGGTAACTAAAAGAAGCATTTAATTCATTTATCAATCAATTCCACTTGAAAAAAGATTGAAATATGTTTTTGATTGCATTTTAATGTAACGGTGTTCTTATTCAGATTTTTTTGAATTTTCACTTTGAGCTTGGAATCATCCTCTAATAACATGATAAACCTTCCTTCCTTCCTCAGTTACACGACAGCCCAGGGTGGGCCTTGGCCTTCTCAAGAAGTATTTTCCAAGGGTGGCTTTCTTCCTGCCAGGTTTTTCTAATTCTTAGTTTTCAAAACTAAGAGATCTTTTTCTAGGCCATCAATCCATCTAAGATTTGACCTGCTCTTTCTTCGTGTGCCAATTGGTTGGGTATTGAAGATTTTTTAATGGGGCTGTCTTTGTCTATTCTGAAAACGTGACCTGCCCATTTAATTCGTTGTATTTTGATGAAGTTAACGATGTCAGATTCTTTCTATGATTGATAGAGCTCGAAATTTGATCTTCTTCACCCCGTTCCATTTTCCTGATTTCCTCCAAAAATATATGGTAAGATCTTCCTTTCATAGATGCTTATCATATTCTCATCGGATCAAGACATACACCAAGTTTCACATGCATAAGTTAATATTGAGCTAAAAAGACTTTTATACAATAGAGCCTTTGTTTTTCTTTTGATTAAATTCAATTTCATACATTTTCGTGTATTCCATTAAGACATCTATTAGCCATAGTAATTCTCTTTTGGATTTCAGTAATACCAATCATTTCTATTGTTAATTTCGGAACCTAAATAAGTGAAACTGTCAACAACTTCAAAATTAAACTCTTTAATTTTGAAGAGGGAATTGTTAAAACAAGATTTAGTACAAGGTAAAAAAAAGGCATTGTAAACTATCACGTGAAATAATGAAGATTGCTGTAAGTTACACAGAAATGAATTTCCTGTTCACACGTTAAAATGTCGAATAAGGGGAATGTGTGAAATTTGCTCAATAGAATATGAACTTGCGTGATTGCGTCAAAATGACAGCAGATATATAGCAGCGAAATCAAACAGGGATACAAAGGAAGGAATGAAGTGTAGACCGTAGATATCGTTCAAGAACGAAAGCTCTTGGTGGTGGTAGAGGAATCTGATCTAAAATAAAGTGTCGTGCTTCATATACTTACATCCTGATAGGAACAACGCGTGGTAGTAGGGTTTCTGATTAAGGAAGCTGCACGCATGCGAATACCTATTGCCTTATCTTGGCTGTCAATAGCGAGCACAGTTAGGTTGGAAGGGCTAGGAATAATTAGTGTACAAGTTTTCGAGAAGGACGGCAAACGATTCGGATCACGATGACAATTCCCCTACACACGTTTTCAATGAAACTCAGACCACCTAAAAAAATTCCGTTTAAAAGGGATAGAACATCCGTCGTACTGTTCGGATTTGTCACCCTGTGACTTCTAAATCTTAGAAACCCATTAGAGAAAATTGCATTTCCATTCGGACTATGAAGTGAGGGAAACTAAGCAGGGCGTCTTCAATAAATCAACAACAGACTTTCTAGTGCTAAGCCATAAATCTGCTGCCGTAAAGGAGGGGGGGAGGGGACCAATGTTACAACGCCCTCGCGATTTGTCGCCAAAAGCCCTCGTGTAGCTGAACAGTGCGACGTTAATATTCACTCACTAACTGTTACAACGCCCTCGGATATTTTCTTTATAATATCCAATAAAGACATTCTTTCATTCAACTTGTCTACTTTTTATTTCAGCGATCCTTAGAGTTGTCATCATAATCAGACAGAGTTTATGCG
This sequence comes from Trichonephila clavata, assembly GCA_019973975.1. Classification (NCBI taxonomy): domain Eukaryota; kingdom Metazoa; phylum Arthropoda; class Arachnida; order Araneae; family Nephilidae; genus Trichonephila; species Trichonephila clavata. The sequence continues at coordinate 13,069 of BMAO01001791.1, read as the reverse complement.
GTGCATTGCCAATAGCTCTTGCGCTGTTATACAGCAGAGATAATTCAAATCAACCAACTAATTTGTACTTGTCTCATTTAATATATTTTAAACATTTATATAACACTAGCTTTTCCAATTTGTTAAGATCCAGCGTAATACAAAAATTAAAATAAAAAGGAGATGAAACATTTATTGCCTATACGAATTTTTTTCCTAATAATTTCTATGTGTTTCATAATAATTTCTATACATGGATTACATAATTTGGTATATGTAGTCTAAAATATAAATAAAATGATTTTTTTAAAAAAAAGTATTACATAAAATGAAATTTTGAATAAAATGTCAAATTATGATAAGAGTGAGAGAGAGAGAAATAGAGGGAGACGAAAATATATAAACAAGTAGCATAAAAAAAACTAAGTCAATTCCTACTTAGGACGACAAAGAAAAAATTTATTTTTGTTACTTTTTATTAAATAGTTAAAATTAATATAAATATGTATATACATACATGACAAAATCACAATATTAAGTGACAAATCAGAAGGCGGTTTTCGTTGCAATTTTCCATTTTCCTTTCTATATATGGTAATGGACTATTTTTGTTTGTTTGTTACAATTTATTCATTAATTAAATTTAATTATTCTAATCAAATAGTATAGTAAAAAGAAATCACATTTTCAGAAATTAAGTCATCCCAGGTGAGATTCGAACCCACGACATTTGAATTAGAAGTTCTACGCGCTTTCCAAAGTTCTAAGGGAACACAATGAACGAGTTTCCTTTCTATATGTGCTGTTGGACTATTATTTTTGTTTGTTACTACTTATTCATTTTTTAGTTTAATTAATGAAGATGAACTAATATATATATATATATGGAATCCGTGGTCGTGGAGTCGTCATCAGATTGAATCTCTCAAAGATAGAAAAGCAGGCAGTCTTCGCGCGCAGGCGCAGTTGATCCAAACCGAAACCAAAACTTTCGGAAGGAGAGAGATGAGCGAGCGAGAGGTCTCGACGAGAAGGTCGCAGAGACAACGCTGCTGAAAGGAAAAGCAACCGGGAACCGACTGGCGAGAAGGACCAGCTTTAATCTATACTAGAAGTGGTGTGACGCGAAGGTCGCCCATGCTTCACCTGAATCTACGTGTGTTACCATTGTGAACTGAGAACCAGTATGATAAGAGAGAAAGAGACTGAGGTTCGCGAGCAGGCGTTTCCGTCTTCGATATATCATGGAACTCTATCTGTTAGAAATTAGCTACTTTTCTTTAATTAATAATTGTTAAGTTTTAAATAAATTATAAGAAAGACAAAAGCTTTAACCCCTTGTTGTCTCCCATATATATATATATATATGTGTGTGTGTGTGTGAGTGTGTATATAGGGGAGAATGAATAGTAGAGGAATTGAAAAACACTCAAAAATAAATGGAATAAAAGCAAATGTATACACTAAAAACCAGACGCCCCTAACATCAAATTCTACAGGAAAAAAAGTTACAACTATTACCATACACATGAAACTACTTTGTAAACATGAAGTCTCGAACTAATTCAACCTCAAGTGACGTAGATAAAGAAACTGCATGGAAAATATTCTCTAGCATTTTTTAACCTTCTACAAGCATTAAGTGGAAGTGCCCCAAGCTCTGAAAAGAAATCCTTCTACTCACTGAATTACTGTGCCCCTGAGACTATAGGTGCCACTTCAGAGGAAAATTCCCGCATAAGTGACATAAGGAGAAGCAGCCTTCTAACAAGCACGTCAAACTATGTTACCGAGTTTTTTATGGTGCAGAGTGCTTTATTTGGCGAGGAAAATAAACTATATATGTATGCTCTGAAATCAAAACTATTGTCTGAAAGCTGAAGAAATAAAAAAAAAATCTGTTGCGGAGATGTTTTTCAAAATACTGGAATTTTGATAAAAGAACATAGAAAAAAAAACTAGAGACATTTTGTAGGTATTTCCTTATGAACTAAAGATGATTTGAATTTCGAATGCATTTGAAATATTGAATATACACAAAGGTTTATTGTCAATCTTGCTTTTATGTTTGTATGTGGACTAATTTAAATATTATATTCAAAGTTTTTAACAACCTATTTCAGGTAAAATTACGAAATCAGTTGTGGTATTATATTGACTAGAAAAGCAAACAAATGATATTTTATAAAAAGATAGATAGAACTTTAAAAAAATATTTTAAATAAAACAACAAAAATAACTGAAATTTTTCCGTAAATAAAACACTTATATATGAGATAATAATAAGATTTATATATATATTATAAAATAATTATTTACGATGCAATGGATGCAAATATTATGTAATATGATGTTATAAATTTAATTTAATTGTATTAAATTTACAAAATCGAGAAAATTTAATGCGGAAATTATTTTAAATACCTTTAAACATATTGAAATGGATTTTATTTATGTTAAACTATTTATCCTACATCTCGAAATTTGGTGTTGAAAAACTTGTTTCCCTTTATAAAATCATATGTTTTTACCTTTGATTTGCTTTAATCATGAATGCTTATGTTTTTATTAAAGAAACACTTCAAAGACTGTCTTAGCATTTAAACCTTATCTATCATTTTTATTTAGAATGATCATGCCATTGATTCATGATAAGAGACTGATGCACGTTAAATCTGCCGAGCTGAAATTCCTGGCATTGGCGTGGTGTGAAAGTCTGGAGAGTAGGTTGCCCGATCAGGTGTTATCCGCGTCACTTACCACAGTTTAAAATTAAAACATCCGTTGCCAATAACTTTTGTGCAGTTTCGAAATGCGACACTCGTAAACAATACATAGAGACACATATTACTATTCAATGCTAAAACATTGAAAGATTTAAAAAGACTTGGAATAGTTTTGAAGTACAAAATAAGTTTTTCAATCATAAGTTATCAATAAAAAATATAAATTTAAATATATATCATAAAAACATTTCTTCTGAAAATTGTGTAATTTATCAGCTGCATTAAATTAAATTGTAACACATAAGATATAACACGATTTAGGCAAAAATTTTTAACTTAGGAATTTAAAAAAATTTTTTGGTCGCCTCCTATGTGTGTATACTATGTAAAACAGATTTTGTACACAAAATTTCAAAAAAAGCTAGCCATTTAATTTTTTAAGGAAAAAAAAAATAAAATCTGTGAAGTGAATATAAAATGCTACTCCCCCAACAAATATTTACGTACACGCAAAAAATTTGATTTACAAGTACGTCAAACTATGTATAGTAAAATTTGGTATGAGGTTTGCGATAACAGATTGGTATTTGAACAATATTTCTTTTTAAGAATGTTTATTAAAAATTCTTTAAAAAATGTATCAATTCTGAGTTCAATTATTTTTAAGAAAAATAATTATTACTTTGATTCACACAAATTGCATACCAACTTTTGTTACTGGTACTCTTAGTAAAAGGTAAAAAATATTCAAAGTCTTAAGAAAATAGAAAAAAAAGTCTTAGCATTTTAAATGAAGATAAACTGGTAATTTTATGTCTTTCTGAGGTAAGTAAGCTTAAAGATTTGATTTTCCATACGGATGTGAATAAAAACGAACGTAAAAGATATCATAATTCTGCGTTAGAGCTATAGAGCTTTTAAATTTTGTGAGGTTACAGAAAAGTATATAAAGAATAAATTACGCTACAAAAATTAGATTTGATTTTTGGACCAATTTTTGTCAACTGAATCGTTGTGTGTCCCGTTAAAGAAAATAGGGGGTAGCGCACCCTTAACAAGTTTAAAACAAAATGCTAACTGCGCTGAATAATAACTCATCGGCCAGGAATAATTTCCATATCTGTGCAGCATTCTTTCAGTGATATCTTCGTATTATCCGTTAGATGGGATATGGACATGTTCTGAACTAAAACACTTTCTGGATTATTTACTTAACTTGAACTCTTTCACTAAACGCTTTCCACAGTTTAACAGTTTTTCAACTATCCATCCTTCTAGTTCACACGATCGAAAACACTTTTCACGAAATTAGATTTCGGGGAATATCTGTTTTCTTTTAAAAATAACCATGAGTTTTAATGCTGCACTGAAAGCAAATCGGAAGAGCACTACTCTGAAGTGAGGTATTTCGTGACGTTGTTTTTATAGATAAGCGCATCGCGCAAGTGTATATTTCGGAGGTGGGATGGGGTGAAAAAAAGGCACGCGTTATACGGTGAATGCACCTACAAATTTAAAAAAATGCAGTTTGAAAGTATGTTAATTTTTTATCCTCGAACGATCTGACTGTCAGATCAGAACGTTGTTGACCACCAAAAAATAATAAAGGGATCTGATTTAAGTCCCCCTTTTAAAGTCTGATGCATTTCAGAATGTGATCAGGTAAAGTTGGATAATCGCAGCATTTCTTATTAGTGGGGTGGATTTTTCTGCCACTTTCAAAGGAAAGACATTTCAAATGGTTACTTGTTAGTCTAGTCAGAGCAGACAGGGAGCCATGATCACATTTGATTTCCAACAGAGAGTTAGGGGATATTCCGGTGTACCACTGATGCGTAGAGGGAATACGAAATACTAAATTTAGCTTAGATCTTGCATCAGAGTACAGTTCTTGATACATGAGCTAAGTGCCGTTTCTTTCTCAACACCATCTTTAGCCAGTTTATCAGCGATATCATTACCTCCAATGTTAACTAGTTTGAAAATATAGATGAACATAAATACCTTGAAATATATCGTATATACACAGAAATATGCGTCTGTCCTTTGTTTATTTTATTCTATGTAAAATTTCATTAATTGATAAACCGTTAGCCTTTTCTAAATTTCTCGAGTGTTCCTTCGAATTTAGAAAAAAATCATTTTAAAAAAAAAATACTTTTATTTTGCAGAATATTTTGTTTCGAATGAGGCATTTCTTGACTTTAATACATTTTAACTCATGAAATGTCAATAATACAGACAAGCAGGGGATTTATTCGAATTCGTTTTCCCCTTCCGGCTAATAAAAGTTTGCATTTTTCCGAAACCAATGGAAAATTTACAGAGTATTATTTTTCTCAGCATTCACCGGTTTATTGAAAGAAAGAAAATAGAAAGACAGAGACTAAATTTGTATGACGCTTGATTTGGTAGAAGCTTTTTATTTTTTAAAAAGTATGAGATCGCTGGTCATAATTAAAGTTCATGTTCTTCTTCACAGTTCTCGTTCTTTGTAAAGCTTCTGTCACGGGAAGGGTTTCCGGAAAGTTAATGATCTTTCTGTTTGACAGCAAAATTTGATAAAGTGTACTTTGTAAGATTTTTTAAAATAAAACTGTGGAATCATTGAAGTTTTCAGAAAATCTTTGCTATAACGTACTGCCATATTTATATAACAGGGAAATATTTTGGATGGATATTCAGTAATACAAGGAGGTTAAAATTAAACCTACGCCAAGATCTGTGATAACACTGAAATATTTTAAATGCAGTTTCTAATATGAATAGTGTTTTGAAAATCGTACAAGTATATATATATAAATAGTAAGATAAAAATATAAAACAACCATCATTTTTTTACATTGACGTTTGTTCGAGATTCAAATGCCTTGTTCATGCTAAATTACCATCAGTAACTTGCAACATTTCTGACTGAGTTATTACTTATTCACATTTTAGTGTAAAAAAACACGAAATCTATTGCAGATGGATCTCGTAATATTTTAGCGAGGTCAAGTGATGAGTACAACACCTCTCAGCTGATAGATATATCTCTCAATACTACAACACCAATGGGAGGATATTGAGAATCAACAGATTTAACGTGCAGCAGTCTCCCTACATAGCGCGTCTTATGTGACCCTGAGCTTAAACTATAGACATGCAAGCCACGAGTCAGTGACCATGAGCACTAGGGTACCTAAGCCAAACTTCTCAGAGTGGAGGAGTTTGCGAGACATGGTGGGTGATTTGGGGTTTCAATCCTCTTTATTATTCACACATCTTTGATAATATACGAGAGCTTTGAGGCTCACTGTTAAAAGACAAAAAGTTCAAATTCTTGTGATTAAAGTGTCCAGTCTAGTCTGTTCACCTAAGCAATCCTATACTTGAAAAAGTACAGAATGTGGCACTTTCAAAATTAATTTCAAAAATAAATATAACTTTTATAGCTTTGAAAATTGTTTTAATAAAATGAAATGAATAAAATTGATTCAATACAAGTCCGTAATTTTCATTTAAAAAAGTCCTTAAAAACTATAAAAAATTGTAAAATCCAGAAATTTAAACAAATAAAAAACGGTTTGCAGGTTTAGCATCGATAAATCAGGGGATTTGTTTTAAGATAGGAAAAAGAAAAAAAAATCAAAAACACCCGATAGATGGGATTTTGTACATAAGTGAAAGAAAAGACTCGCAAATAACAGAAGAAACGTTACCAAATCATTTATTACAGCAGCATGGGCTCCACATATCCACCATCACAAGGTATGGCACATTTCAAGCATGTCACAAATCCAGTAATGGCAGATGCCAGAATGTTTGCCTGTATACATGATAGTTCTTGGTGGATTACATCTTTCAATTTCAACAGATTGGATGGACGGGATTAATATACTCGGGCCCCACAGAGTAAAGTCTACTGGAGTCATATCTGGAGACCGAAGAGGCCATGTAAACTTGCAACGTTTGCTAATGATTCTTGGACTTGGTTGTCCGGGGCTTTCACGATCCGCGAGCGATCCAGTTTCCTCAAATCGCTGAACAAGCTTCATGAGACGTACCTCTGTTGATGGGACATTTCCAGTCTTCACATTTTTTTGAAGTTGGAATTTACGCAGTACAACAGTCGATGATTCCTTGTTTATGAAAAACAGCTTCATCAGCAAAGCTTTATCTTTCTCGCTCGGCATCCTTGTTCGCTTAGTTGGCAGGCAACATAGAATATAGGCCAGGATCATGAGCACTGATAATTGTAATCGTATGTCTCATTTGCAAATTTCCCTCTCAGTCGTTTGTACGAGCACCATCTGTCTTCAGGTTTTTTTTTATTATCTTAAAAAAATTCGTGACTTATCGGTGCTAAACCTGCGAACCCTTTTTTATTTTGTTTAGTTTTCCGGGTTTTATAAACATTTGAAGTTTATACGGACGTTTTACCCACCCGATATTTCTAAATTTTATTTAAATGTCACGTATTATAATTTTAGAATATTATATGTAAATCATTATTTCTATGAAAAGTTGTTTAATGATAAGTCTAAATATTTAAAATATCATAAAAGATAGTGTGGTGTAAGATAAATGTAAAATGAATAGATGAATCTGCAAGTCATATGAGAGCTATGCTTTTTTCTATAGTTTGTAGAATAGAGTGTAATGTTCTTTTTGTTGTGTACATGTCTCCTGTGTCGTCTAAGGAAATAAACCAAAATTTGTAAAAGATGGACCAAATTATTAGAATAACATAAAATTATAATGGATATAACCGTCTTACTGACAATGGAATTAAAGAATCAGGAAATAATAACAAAGAGCATACCAATAAGATGCAATTGCTGTTACTTTTAATAGGAAGAGAACTGATGAAATGGTGTTTAAGGCTAAATCTTTAATTTAATGGCTTTAGATATTTAATGAAAATTATATAATTTTAATCAAGTAGAATGATGTAATATGAAATAAAATTAAGAAAATTAATTTGCTGCATTACACGCGTTTATATTTTCTATATAAACTTTTTTTATTTCTTCTTCCTATTTTATTTCACGTCATTATTTTCTTTATAATGAAATCTGAAAAACTGAAATCTGTTTCTGAATGTAATTAAGAGTTAAAATTGCTCAAAGCTATATTGAAATTTTCTTTAACTATGTAATTGAATGATTCTAAGGCCTTCGTTCAATAATATATGTGAATGAAATTCAATCGAGTAAACTGCTTGAGTAAGAAAGAATGATAAGTTATTGAATTTAAGTCCAAATTTGCTTTGTAAGATTTTTTTAAAGATTATAGTGCTATAAATGCTGCAACATGTTCTCCTAGCACCTTTCAATCAAGGCAAAGAGAAAATCTTTTAAGAAATTGTTTGAATTTCAAGACCTCTTTCTGTGAAGAAACCGGGACGTATGCACTTGAGTTTCAATATTTGAAGTCAAGTGAAATGATCTCTGAGAGAATGTTGAAAGCGAAATCTTAGATGATAGTAAAGTCTTGAAAGAGGATTGTAAATTATATTTCTAGATGTTACTTTTGGAATATCTATATGCATTTATTAGTCTTATGTTAGATTTGTAGCTTAATCTTTATTAGAGAGGTCTACAATATTCGGATTCAGTGCATCTGTCTGACTTCACCTTGTATCAGGCAAGAAATATTTGTTATTATTAAGAGCGAAGTAATTATTTCTCATTTACTTATTGCAACCATACCAAAGTTGGGCTAGAGTAAATTAAAGTTGTTTATTTAAAAATATGTTTCTTCCATCCGTTACTCATCCCACTGATGCGCTCAGGTTTGATATAATACTATGCATACAAAAGAGATAAATTACTTGCTTCTAATTATGTCACAACTACAAATAAAACACTCTACTAGAAACTAGTTGATATAAATGTATGAATCACAGTTGTCAATTTAAAATCTACAGATGTGTTAAAAAAAAAGCAAACATTTTATTACCATAACAGAATATACTTCTATATTAAATACAAAAGAAACTACATAAATATATTTTTCCTGTCTTCATCTTTACTATTTGCTTAAATATACTTTTCTATTTATTTTATATAATTATATATTTTGATTAAATAAAGTATTATTAATAGTTTATGATGTGAAAAAGAGTGAGAATTGTATATCATGCCTTATTTTTAATATGTTTTTCCATTGTCTGTTGTGTTTTCTACTTTCAAACTTAGTCATTCCATATGAAAAAATACAATTCAATTCTCAACAAATTATTTTAAACAATTTCAGTAACATTATTTTAAGCTGAAATGATTCTCCTAACATCTAGTTATTGATTTTTACTGTCTGAAACATCAATATTTTTACCTGAAACATATTTGTTTGGGGTATCTTCCAAAAGGTAACATTTGAGTAGTAAATAACCAATTTGTGTTAATTTCATTTTTAAAATAGTATTTCGATTTATTTATTTATAAAAATATTTATATAATTCTTCTATAACTGAACTATACGTGACAAGATGAATTAATGCTTATTCACACATAATACCTCTGTAGCAATCCTTCTTAGAATTGTAAATAAAACAATGCTTCTTATATTCCTATAATTTCGAAATTCTAAAATGATTTTTTATATGTGAAACGTTTTTTAATAAGTATTTAAGAAATATTGGGAGCTTTCAAAGAATATATGTATTAATCAGCATGTACTTAAAATTTAAATATATTTTAAGAAATTAAATGGTATAATATTTAGTGTTGCGCATAATGTGTGACTCTTATATTTCTATATAATATATATATGTGTATGTGTGCGTGTGTATGTGGTGTGTTTATATGTATTTATTTTATTTTACATTTTTATCTGTACTGAAATAGAAAGTCAAAGCATTAAAACTATTCTCTTTAGACAAAAAAAAAATATTAATAGATATTTTTAAATTTTTTTCTCTGCATTTAAGAGATTTATTCGGTTTACCCACGCATGTAAAACCAATTAGAAATTCTCTTTTTCGTTACATAGAGATCGAATATATCAATTAAAAATGCCTTTGATAAACATTCTTCTTATAAGAAAAAATATGTTTCCCTTTTTAATGAATAACATAAATATTCCCTAGAGAGTCATTAAAAGAAATGTTTAGGAAGATATCAACGAGTAAAGATATTTATATATTTTATTCGAAATGGTAAAATGTTTTTAACTATTTATATTCAAGTACTTAACGTCTTCCTTCTATGCCATTAAGGCTTTATTTTGCACTATTTAAATTTATAATTGTTGCTGTACAATAGAATATCTTCTATATCGAAATATCTTTTTGAGATAAAAAAAATAATTTTTAATTAGTATCTATGAATATTATTTATTTTCGTGTTAAAAGACTTTATATGGAAAGAAACTAATCAACATTTAAATCAGTTATGCTTAGTTTTGTTTTGAAAGAAACTTATTTTTTGTACTATTTCACAAAAGTAAAAGTAGTTTTTTTCGTAAGTGTGTGATGAATTATTAATTATTATAAATAAATAACTTAAGAGTATCTAATGAAAATTTATTCTGCATATTCATTGATCTTTATGCACACAATGTTGTGAACTCACCTATTATCACTGATTTTTGGTTTCAAGAAGAAGTAAATTAACCTCTTCACTGCAACCGGCGTATATATACGTTTTGCTTAACCGACGTATATATACATTAAACGTCCTTGACGTATATATACGTCTTTATAAATGCGATCCTTTTCCTTGCGCTAAACTCTAAAGCTTTGCCAAAAATTTTAGAGTCAAATAAATTTATGTTGATTGTGTTTAGAAAGGATTTGCTTATTTCAGAGAGAACAAAGTACATGTTTATGTCTTCCTTTTCTTTCCAATACACCGTTTAGGAGCTCCTATATGAAAAACGGTGAAGTATCATCGAGCGAATCTCGTAATGTTTATATGACAATTAAGGCTCAAAATAATCCCCTTTATGAAGTCTTGAAGTAATTTACTTTATTTGAAATGTTATTTGCCAACAAATCACAATAAAAGGATAGATGTTTATGTGTGTGTAAATGATAGCCCGTCAAAGGACACTATTGCGTGGTGTAAAAGGGATGTTTAAAATGGCTTTCATCTTCCTCATAGACTACTGAAGAAGTGGACGTCAATCAAGAAGATGTTGACACTTTGAGATAATGGAGGGCATTATCCTGTAAGATCGAAGAGCAACTATCTAGATGCTCAATGAATGAGATTTATCTATAAGGTTCTTCCTTATACTGAAATTGGCATTTCAGTCGGTTTGATAAATAGTTTAATGCTATTTGTATAAATAAGTATAAAAAGGACAGAATAATCAGACGAAACAGCTAGGCTAGACAAGGTCAACTTGTGGGTCTGAACAAGTGTTCCAGCGGTTCACGACAAGATGGATACCCTGTGAGAAGAAGCTCCGGTGTTGATTGTGGAACCAATTTTTCAACAGCTGCTTGGAGTTCATTATTGTCGGAAATCACCGTTCCTTCAAACTTTCTGAAATGGATCGAAGATTTGGTATACACACAGTGAGAGGTCTGAGTTGTAAGGGGTTGTTCGAGAACCTCCCAGTGAATTATTAGTAACAATGTTTGGCATGCCACTGCCAAACGAGAGCTAGCATTATCATGCAAGATGTAGCTCCACTGGACAACATGCCATGTCAGGATTATTAATACAATGACAATCGTACCGTTTGGAGGCATTCATGACGTTTACGATGCCTTTTAACTGCTCTCACGCTATAAAATAAAGATCTGGTGAGATCTGACAATATCGCATACATTCCCAGCACTCTGCCCCTCTATAGGGCAGCGCATCATCTTTCTCTTCAAAATGAGAAGTAATAACAGCAATACCACTTTCATTTGGGCTACCCTTATATATACGGCTGTGTATAAAAAACTACTCACAAATAATTACACATCTCATAGTAGGAACAAGCTTGGTTGCACAATTACTAGCTCCAATTTAGAAAGATGCTGAATCTTTTGGAGCAAGATGACAAGCTTTTTTACATTTAGTAACTATGGATGAATCTTATATTTATAAATATGATCTTTCGACCAGATAGAGATGAGCAAAGAATAGAAGTATAGCGGCTCAATTTCCCTATGATGATTAAGGTGTAAATTTCTGTTAGAAAGATCTCACTGTTAGTTTTTGGAACTTTGTAAATGATCTATATATAAGCCTCTTACTAATCCTATTGGGGAAAACTGTTTCTTTTAAATGTTGTTATATTGAAAACATTCTCCCGAAGAGGAAAACAAGGCTTATGTAAATAAAGAATGATATTTAAGCATTAACTTTTACGCACGTGGAGTTAGTGGTTAGGAATTAGAAGTTAGCAGTTAGGTGGTTGGGAGTTAGAAGTTAGCAGTTAGGTGGTTGGGAGTTAGAAGTCATCAGTTAGGTGGTTGGGAGTTGGAAGTTAACACTTAGGTGGTTAGGAGTTAGAAGTTAGCAGTAAGTGGTTAGCGGAAAGTAGATGTAAGCTAGTCGAGAGTTGCTCAATGATTAATTGCTAAATAATTAAAGATGGCAATGGACGATTTAGTCAAAAGTTGGACTAGATTAATAATGACCAGAGTCGAAAGCTGAGAACGGATATACGGTATTTAGACCATAGATATCAAAACGTAAGAAGATTAAGTTAATTGAATAAAGTTAAATATAAGTATCCTTCCTACCTTGCATTTGCTCCTATACTTAATAAAAGATGCACTTCCTACCTGGGTTGATGAATTAATCGATAGAATAATAAATAGATTTTTGTTCTGATTATGGCTGATCTTTATTCTAACCTTTTAACACCGATAAATGTGACAGCACTTTCAGGACAACTTTTGTGGAATCATCTCGACAAACTTCTTTCAAAAGGTCCAAAATGTCACTTGTGCCTTTATTGCACACTACTGAACAAATAGCTTTACTTTCTGATCTAGAAATTGCATGGTATGATCACCAAACGCATTAGTATGTTGTCCTATAATGCATTTGCTCCTTCATCTCAAGGTACAATTGAGGAATAAAATCAATGTTGTTTGAAAACTTTTTCGCACCCTCCCGATTTCCCAGATCTCCTCCCAAACGACATTCCATTTTCCGAAAAACTCAAAAAGCCATACAGAGGTAGGAGATTTTGTAACACAAATTGTGTAATTCAAGAGACATACCAATTGCTTTTTGTGCAATCAGCTGAGTTTGCTTGACAGCCTTCGAGAAATGTTGGAAGAGATGTGTTACCATTCTGAAGCTAAACAAGGTTATTGGTGTAGGTTCTTTTGTTTTTAACTTTATTACGTGACTAGAAGACATCTGAAGTTATACCGCATTCCTTAAGCTTCCCCATCACACTAGCTTCAAGGAATTTGAGTCTGGACA
>BMAO01001790.1:0-26960 GCA_019973975.1 Trichonephila clavata | reverse complement strand
AGCCACAGAAAGGTTGTTTGCAACCCTGAGACATGGCCTTTTTCTAATCAATATACAGCCATCATCGTACGGTGGCGCAACCCTCACATCAATGAGATGGCAGAATTCTTGAGGACCCTTAGCCTGACTGATGCCAAGTACGGCTTGGAACCCAAAATCAATCAAAGGATTCTAGCAAATCATTGAGATAAAGTGGGTGTGAATTTTATTAAAAAGATCTAGTTTAGTAAAATGATATCCCAAATTTTCAGAAATGAATTTGTAAAAATTCAACTAGAAGCAACTTATATATAAGGACTCGTTTGAAGAGAAAGCTGGGCAAGCCTGCAGGCAGCAAACATTTTTCGGTGAAAGTAAAAAAGTCTATTGTAAATGAATTTTTGAAAGAAGGAAAAATTTTATAGTGAATTCTTTTTATGTCATATGCGATCGAGCCAGAGCAGAACTATCCCGAAGAGCTTATATGTATTAAACTAGTATAGATCACTTAACTGTATCTTTTGACGAGATTATTATACCTGTGAAATTAAGAAACCTACAAAAAAACTAAAACTTGCAAAGACAATATCGAATCTTTTAATTTTGACGACATGAATTGAATTAGTTTTTATAAGAAATCCTAATTTAGAGATACTTCTAAAAATATTTTTAACAATAGCGATATCGAAAGCATCAAGTGAGAGATATTCAGTTTTAAAGCGATTAAAAAATTATTTAAGTACTATGGGATTGAACAACGTGGCCATGTGGAACAAAATAGATACAGCAAAAATAATTGATGAATTTACTAATGAGAAATCAAGTAAAGTTGTATAGCAATACTGTAACCTCTTAGTATAAAGGTTTTAATTTTTTTAAAAAATAGTTTCTTTATCTGTTGAGTTTTATTATTAGCAATACATTTTATATTGAGAATTTAAGGTCAGCGAATCGCTTTTTACTATTTTAGTGGTTCGACTCTTGAGCCTCCAACTACCTAAATCCGCCTGTGCTTGCAGAACTGAAAGAATGGACTGGGAATGCATTCCGAAGTATTAGAGGAAAACGGTTGCTTCTTGTCTTTTGAACCAATGAGAAACAGGACTCTCCCACAACTTCAGGAGTTTTCCCGCCAATTTCGGATGCCTTCCGAAGCAGACACTTTGACTACGCCTCTTCTCAACTAGGGTTTCTTTCCCGGGAATCACACGGGGCTTGAATTATCTATGAAGTAGCTATTTTTGACTTGACCTTACATTTCAATCTCGGACATCGTTAACTGAACCTACTGTGGCAATTTGCGATCATTCACCCCGAAACTACCAGACGAAGAAATGTTCGTTACCCCAACTGTGGGGTAAGAGTGTAATATGAGAACTTTGGGGGGGGGGGAGAATTTTTCCACAGCTAGCCGTGGGTGTATCGAGCTTGGTTAACAAGAAATATTGGGTTTTTAAAGCAATCGCATTTCGTTGCCAACCAGCACTATGTGATCGAAAGTTCCAAGATCTAGATTTGTGTGGATATAATGAAGTACTAATACTTAAAACTATTATTTATTTAATCTTTTTATAAAAATTTTTTTTGGGATACTTCTTTTTATTATGAGCTATTTAATTGAATCAGCAATTTGAAGAAGGGAATGAACCCACAAAACTGTTTTTAAGAGAATATTTTCATAAGAAAATTGCGCCAATTTTTTCTAAAACTTAACTTTCGTTAGATTCTTATTTTAATATTTATTTATATTTCTGTAGCAATAATACAGGCAATTCCACATAAACAAGAAATCGGTTATACAAATAAAATATCTTAAAATACAATAATTAATATTTTTAACGTACATAATCGGCACTTCAGCAGCACAAATGAGTTTTCAAGTATATATTAATATTAGCCGTTACCCTCCCGCTTCCCTGGGTATTTCAAGATGTTTACAAATATATACTGTTTATATATATAAATTATTGATATCTATGTCCTAGCATTAAGAATTCTATTGTATTGAAAAATATAATTATACCTGTAACTCTCGCCTCTTGATAAAAAAAAAGGGACAGAACTACTAATTTATATAATCTAATAATCTCTAAAATTGAATATAGAATGATGTTTGCACTTTCGTAACCCTATAACCAAGTGGATTTCCGCAAAACCAATTTTAGGTGGATCTCTACTCCATAAAATAAACATGGAAGCCAAATTTCAAACCTAAATTTAATAGAGCAAAAACAAAATTTTTATTATCAATACCCCACCCCTTACCTGTAATTCCGTTGAAAATCGTTCTCCCCAAAACCGTTCCTGGCGGATTTTGATTCAACAAAAGAAAATGTAAACCAAATTCCATTATTTTAGTCCTTGTAGTTCGAAAAAAGAATTTTTTTTTGTTTTTGTCAACACGCGTCAGGAGTCGATTCCCGTCAAATGCATTCTTAGTGGATCCCTATTTAACAAATTTCAAGTACACAAGTCTAACAATTCACCACTCTCCCTAGAAAATAAAGTCATCCTATACAAGCGTATTTTGCGCCCAGTAATAACATACGCTTGCCCATCTGGGGCGCGGCGGCACCGACCCATACTAAACGGATCCAAATTATACAAAATAAAATTCTGAGAACCATTACTAACGCACCTTGGTACGTTAGGAATACTGTCATACATAACGACCTACACATGGAGCCGATCGATAACTACATCACTAAACTGTCTAGAAATGTTTTTAGAAGTATAGAAAATCATGACAACCCATTAATTAAAGCACAAACATTGTTCACTTATCCTCATTCTTAAGTTAACTTTGCATACAAATCTTCAAAGTGGGAACTTCCTTGAAGCCCCCATAACTCAACAAAAAACACGTAATTTACACACTGAATTACATCACACGCTTCCGCTACTTTCTTGAAACTGAGTCAGTTGAAAAACTGACGTCATTCATCATTCCCCTCCCTGCGGCCGCAAGAGAGTTCGGCGTTTTTCGCCCATCGATGCTTCTTCCTCCACCTCTGCCTCCACGTATTGACCCGAAAGGGTTACTCCGGACGGCTTTACCTCTCAATTTGCCTCCCTACGGAGGCGTCACTCTTCTAATGGTTGTTCTTTTTCACCCTATCTTCAGGGATACTGGGTATAAGCAATTATTGCTGGAACCCGAACCATCTAATTTTCGTTTCGTTTAAGTCTAACAATTCTAAAACAGGATTTTATCCTATACTTCCCTTGACCCTCCTTGGGGGTTCATTTTTGTTTTACTTTGAGGAGCTCTATTCCATGAAAGGAACATGCCTACCAATTTTCAAGCAGGTAGATCGAATAGTTTAAAAACGAAAATATTAATCTTTTACGCCCTTAATCCCCCGAAACGCAACTTGGGGGTCAATTTCCCAAAACCCATTTTGTAGCGGATATTAACTTTATGAAAGAATTATGCCAACCAATTTTCAAGCCAGTAAGTCAAGTAGTTTAAAAAAGAAAATATTTATCTTTTACGCCCCTTGGGGGCGGGGTATTTTCCCAAAACTCATCTTGTAGCTGATCTCTACTCTATGTGAAAGGAATCTATTTATCAAATTTAAAGTTTGTGCGTCTAATAATTTAAAAATGGAAATTATATAACGCCCCTGCAACGTCATTTGGATGTCGATTTCAGCAAGCTCATTTGTAGCGGATCTCTACTCTATAAAAGGAATCTGCTTACCCATTTCAAGATTTTACGTTGAGTAGTGTAAAAATGGAAACATTTATAACGCCCCTGAGGTTCGAATTTCGCAAAATCCATTCTTAGCTGATCTCTACTCCATGTGAAAGGAATGTCTACCAAATTTCAAGTCTGTAGGTTGTATGGTTCCGAAGATATCATGATTAGTCAGTCAGTGAGGGAGTCTCTTTTCTTGTATATATAGATTTATCTTTTAATAGCAACATTAGACAAATAATTAAGCTTTGACTGGTTAATTTTCAAACACATGCAAGTCAGTAAAGGAACATTAATTTTAGTTTTCAAATGTTAATTTTCCCCCCGAGATTTTCAAACTCTTTAACTGTAGCATTTTTTCTATGCCTGAGTGGTGAAAGTATAAATTGCTTACGCTTTCCGAAATCTTATTTCAAAAATGAATAATCAGTTTATTATATATTTTTTGTACTTTTTAGCAAATTATATGATAAAAATTAATTTTGTAATTTATATGCATCCTTATTTATATAATGATTGATTTTATTTAAAATTACCTTTTTTTAATTTTTAAAAAATTTTGATGTATTTCCGGGAATGACAATTACATTTCCGGAAAATCAGAAACCTTATTCTCAACTAATTAGGAGTCTCTCTCATTAAGGCCCATCCACTACCCAAATATGGGATGGAGGAACCAATGACGTTCAGCTTCGTTCTTGTCTTTTGGGGAATTTATTTGTCTCAACCACACTATTGCTTGCTTTTGTCTTAAGAAAATAAGCTAGTATAGCTGAAACCCACTCCTGTTTTACCCTTTAAAAGTTAAATTTCACAAGGTTTGAAATAAAATGCATTTTTGAATGCATGTATATTCATACGATAGGCTGCATATTTGGGGGAGGGAGCATAAGTGTAAAAAAAAATCGAAATTAAGTCAATTACTTTGTTTTGAATGAAAAATGCATGCATTTTATCAAAGCAGAAACAGTATATTCATTAATAAAAACCTCTTCAGGGCGTTTCTTCAGTAAACTCTTCGAGTTTGATTTTACGGGATGAGATAAAGGAAATTTTTAGAGATATGCATGTATGAGAGCACACCAGTCAAAAAATTGTCAAACTTCTGTTTCGATATACAAAATGCAGAATATTTTACATTAACTACATTTTGAATACTCGTAGAGTGATTTGCAGTAATGAGATATGAATCTACTGAAGTAATGTGAATTCATAAAGTTGGCTAAAAGTTTTTAAGGTGAACTGGCTTGAATGTTAAATTGTACAACTATTTAGGAAAAATTGTTCATTGTTGGAAAAAAAGTTTAAATTTAAATCTAATATTATTAACACACATTAAATTGTCAAACCTGTTTTTATGTAGGTTTATTTTGTATGTTCACTACAAAGAAAATTAAAAAATATATATGAATAATTTCGTTAAACTAATGCATTAATCCTCTGAATAAATTATTTTAGTTCATTACTGCATAAAAACAGACCTGACAGCACAAGTATTTTAAAACTTTTCCACTTCCATTTAATTTTTAAAAAATCTTCTTACCCTTCAATAAAAACTGAAATTGTCCTTAGGATGAAATCAAACTTAATATTTCTCATTTGTTGCCTGCCTTTCATCTAGAATTTTCAGAAATATCATCTTTAGCCAATTAATAAAAACACTATTCCTCCAAAGGGAAAAAGAAATTAAATTTACTTATAATTCAATCTTTTTTGCACTTAACTGAGCAACAGTTGATTTTTCAAAGCAAATAGCTCACACCTATTCACCTTAAAACTTTCAACAGTTAATAAGAAACATATTAACTCAATCAACATGTTTTTAATAAGTTTAAAGAAACAATATAATATTTTGCTTTAAAAAAAATATTCATTCATAATAGCTTTTCAATAACCATAACTAAAAGGTTTGAAGAAATCAACATAATTTAATTAGGCGCATTCAATAAAACATTTGTCAAAATTTAATACAGTATGGATTAATTTACAAATATATTTTTAAGTAATTTTTTTATCAGTTTATGACTTTGAAACTAAGTTAAAATATTGGGAAGCAATGTATGGTTTCATATATAGAAGTATTGAATTTTTTTTAAAGCTTTATAGAAACATGTAACTGCCTTACTTAATACAGTTGAAAAGAACCAGAAATGTTTTATAAAAAGTACCTGAAATCTTATTTTTAAATTTTTCTTAAGACATTTAACACCTATTAATAACTTACACAAGGGGAGAGGAGTTTTATACATTCTAAATTTTACCCTTTCCCCTTCCATTTAGAGGCATAAGGTGTCCAGAAAATGGTAACAGAAAGAACTCCATACTTTTTGATCAAGCTCATTGCTTAAGAGCAAATTCTTCTAGGAAAAATATCAAATGGCCAGACCTATAAAATTTCCCAGAACTTGTTACTTTCTGTATTATTGAGGATTTTCAAATTTTATGGGAGAAAAAACATTCATTATGCAATTTAGTTCAATCTTTTTCTTTATGAAACAAAAATTGAAAATGAGGAAAACACTTTGCATGCAAACAAAACTGCTTTCATGTGCTTTAAGATTATTTATTCCAAGCATTATTTAAACTTATTTTATTAAATAGAATATAATTTCAAAAATATTTTTTCTACACATATTAACATTTATTCACAAAAAGAAATCAATCATTAAGATGACAAGACAGGTTTATTTAAAAATATACAAATGCCATCTTAATAACTCTTTAATAATTAGCATTTGGACCCTTTTTCTTCCAAAAGTTACAACCACATTGACAAATCTCTTATTGTACTGCATTCTTCGCTTGGCACGACCAGTCTTCTTTTTTCTCTTTTCCTGTTTTTCAACCTAATTGAAAGAAATAATTACGAGTAAATACTAAATTGAAATCTTCCCTTTTAATTTTAAAAGAAAAACAAAGCATAATAAAGAAATTCAGACATACCTTTGGTGTTTGGCCTCTTACTTTACCAGCACGAGCTAAAGATCCGTGAACTTTGCCTGTTGAATAGTAAAAAGCAATGATTGGTATACAATGAGAATAATCTCATATACAATGTTTACATTAAATTACATACACAATCATACAACAAAATGCACAACATTAAAAAATAAATTTTTAAGCCATGGTCATTTTTAATGAACATATTTTAAACTCTACTTCCAACTTTTCATAAAATTTAAAGCCATAGATTATAGTTTGAAAAATACCCCAATTGTAACAAATGCTGAAATTTGTAATACTTAAAAAAAATCCATACCGGTAAAAAAAAAAGCTTAAAATATTTGTCAAGAAATTAAACATAGTCGGACCCCAATTAAACGAATTCATTGGGACTGAAGCTTTTCATTAAGTTGGGGTTCAAGCAAACACAAATTTTTTGCACTTACTTTTTGGCAATTCTATGATAAGCAACACAAAAAAATATCTATAATTAGATATTACATGTTTTTTATTCAACAATAAGAAATACTATTAGTGACATATTATGCACCAGTAAATTAGAAATTTTAAAATAGTAAACTAATGAATGTTTGACAATCTTTTTGATTCCTTTATTGAAAGAGTTTCATTGTCAACTTAGAGCAGGGAAGAAAATACAACTGCATTTGCATGGGTATGTTTTCACAGATTCTCAACAATATAAAGCATTAGAAAATTAACAATTTTGATAAGATTTTTATTATTAATTCCTGCATAAGAATAGGTATTTATTGCTTTCAACAAATCAACAATTTCCTGAACTTTAGTTGCACAGTTAGGCAATCTGTCATCAAATGTAACATAATTGTAAAAATTTTAAAGTATCCCCTACATTGTGGAGACAGAGCAGATAAGGGAGTTTGCTGTTCCATTCAAAACTCGCATGATAGGTTGCACTCAAGAATCACCCTTTCCCATCGAAAAAATCTGCTACTTACTAGAAAAATTCCTTTTTCTATCCTGGACAAAAAGGACAATTTGGAAAAAAAAACTTTAATTTGTTCTAATACAAACAAGTTCATCTGTTGAAATAATTCCTTAATTAGTGGCTTATTATTCATTAAATCAGGTGTTATGCCTTCTTTATAATCGGGAAAAGAGAAAATTCATTAAGTAGGGGTTCATTAAATTGAGGTCCAACTGTATTTCCTTCTATATCTGCATCAAGTAGTAGTGTCAGTGAAAAATAATTTGTATTACAATAGTGGTCTTCTCTTTCAAGCAATATAAAATGTGAAACCTACTCTCAAAATCATAACTAATGACTATTTTCCCACAAAAATAGAATAAGGAAGCAAAAATTGCAATAAAATGTTTTACATTTTCTAGCCAACAAATGATAGCAAATGCTTTGAAGAAAAACATTTTTGAATAATTAGGTCTGATGCATTAGGTGTTTTCTCCACAGCTATTGATTTCCATGTAATGGCATTTTCAAAATGCACACAAGCCTCATCTCCTAAAGTTCCTATAATATGTATGAATTTTAATAAATGACATCCTTGAAGCTTCTTGTAAAATTAAAAGCATTGAGAGGAATTACAGAAAAATGTTAATAGTATTATAGACACAATCTAGTACAATGGCAGAAATGTAGACATTCACAGTTAAATGGAATAGTTAATATTTTAAACAAGCTTATCATCAACTAGGAAATACTTTTCTAATATTTTCCTGAATGTACTGGAGTGAAAAGGCATCTTCCGAGGAAATAATGCCTACCTCCCCATACGGTATAAAACTTAGAATGAATTAACTGTAATGTCTGTGGATATTACGAAAAATGATATAAGCGATGCTTGGTTCGGAGTGAAAAACAAATCACAAAGAAGCTATATAAATTAATTAAAACTACTAAATCAAAAAAGGAGGTGAAACATGATTCTAGTAAATATCAGTATTTTTCCTTATGATTTAACAGTAGGAGACGGGACCCCGATTTGACAAATTATTTCAAAAGCTGGAAATCTTTTTAGATGACATAATTCCCTTTGTCCAGAACAGAAGACTTTTCTTGTTCACAACAAATTTGAACAGGAAAGGGTTCTATTAGAGTTATTAAGACTTTACAGGTGCAGATGAGCTACGAGTGTAATCTATCGAACAAGTTTTGAAAAGGACAGGAAATTAGTTTCTTATATCAACTCACTCCACAACATAAGAGATATTTTAAGATTTTAATGAGTATGTTACATTTGATGATGGACTGCTTATCTGTGCAATTGAAGTTGAGAAAATTGTTGATGAATAGATTCTGGTGCAGAAATCAATAGTGAGACTTATCTTAAAACTGTTACATTTTTAATGCTTTACATTTGTTTGGAAAATGAAAACATATCTCATGAAGAAGGATGTAAATAATGTGGCATTTTCTTCTCTACATAAAGTCGAAAAAGAACTCTTCCGAGTCAGGATTCAAAGATTTATTTGACAGAATTTTAAAATTTCGAATTTACTTATATGCAATAATTAACAGTATTTTTAGTTGTTGAATAAAAAATGTGTAATTTTTAACTATGGATATTTTTTGAGTAGTTGCATATTATAGAATTTCTAAAAGATAAGAACAAAAAATTTGTATTTTGTTTGAACCCTGATGTAACAAATAACCCTGAATTAGTGAACAAAATGTTTGGTCACAATCAATTTGTTAAATTGGGAGTCTAACTGTATTTAGGCTAGTTTTAAAACTCTCTCAGAAAAAATCAACTATGCCATATTTTAGACTTTATCTGAAATTTTAATAAAAATTATAAACATCGAAAAAAATCTTAAAAATTAACTTCTGAATGAAATTGCAAAATAATACTCATAGATGTGTGTTACATGTACACAAAAATAATCATGTTAAAGAGAAAAATCAATACATGGAGCATTTTAAAAATCCCTTTTTTTAAAAGAAATAAGAAATTTTTAAAGAAATATTTGATTTAATTATATTTTAGTACATATGGACATAAGATTTCATCATTCTAAGCAAAAATAATTATTTTGGGAAATATGACAAAATTTTATGATGACAAATATGCGAGTGTGAAAGATCAAACAAGATTCCATTCTTTTTGAGATTTCAAACACATCACAAATGAGACTCTCTCCGAGTCCATCTAGAAAAATATATTGCTGCATAGCAAGCATCTTATAAAAGGTTTGAAAAATTAGAAGAGTGATTATTCAGAAAACTCGAGAAAATCAGAGCAGAAATTAATTTAACATTGCAGTGCTACATGCCAAGCAGTGCTTGTTGAGTGATGTGGAATTGAAGATGGCGGCCTAGCTATAACAAATTTTCGGTAAAATAATTTTAAAGAACTGTTGAAAATAACCAATATCAATTAATAATATCAAAATAATATTATTTAATAATTGTATTACATAATTATAATTAATAGATGAATATCAATAATTGCTTATAACTAGCAATGTTCCAAAAACTGAGAGTTCCTTTAATGAATTTCATTACACAAGGAATGTTCAAAAATGTATTATTTAAAAGTAAAATAAAGTGGAAATATGCAATTTGCAGCAATAATTAAAAGCACAGCACCCCCACATTCTTTTGGTTAAATTTTTAAAAGAAATTGAATTAAATTCTCCAAAATTATTAGGGTTACAGTGAAAAAACAAACAAAAATTAACTATAATATATAGCAAACACATGTAACGCTCTGATATCAAATTAGCACCAGCTCTGGTATGAATGACAGCTGCTCCATGATAGCCAGTTAAAAATAATACCTCCAAGTAGTTTGACAGTGACATCAACAGTAGAGCCCTCCTGCAAACATTCACTAATGCTCTGTTCATCATCTAGAGGAGCACCACCAATATAAAGAGTCTGATCATCTTCGGGAATGCCTTCAGCTTCTTCAATTAAAGTCTATAAAAATAAAAATTAACAGAAATAAACAAAGGCTAATTTCATGAGGAACATAAATAAAAGGGTTATGGCTGAATGATGTAATTCTACAACAATCAAATCCCATAAAAACTAACCATCTGTGAAGACATTATTATAGTTAAATGTTTATTATGCCCAATTTTATTGAAATTTCCTAGCATTTTTGTGATCATGATAATACATAATTTACTAATACATTAATAAGTATTTAAAATTATTAAAACTGTTAAAGAGTATCATGTATATAACAGAAAAATTATAATCAGAAAAGGTTAAATAGTTTGTTTTTTTTGCCCTAATTTCCATTGGAAAACTCCATTTGGAGACATTTGCAACCACCTTCACTTCAGAATTTCCAAGACACCAATGGTTCTTTTTCCTTCAAAAATGTATATTTTTTCTAATGGGGGCTGCACACACATTGGTATTTCAACATTTGCAGACCTAGTACATTCCCTAGGAGCTGGTATCACTTTTTTGCACTGCACCGTTTAGGCGATACCAATTAACACAAGTAATTTTTATGCCCAGTTTATTCCCCAGAGGGAGGCACTTGAGCTCTGACGATGCAAACCAGTACAAGGATTTAATTTTGCCGTGAGCCCCAAAGTAAATGGACACTCTATGTATCTTTTACATGCCATATAATCATATGACATAACCACTGCCAATTTTCTGCATCATGAAAATCCACAGACTTGGGCTGGATCGAACCCGCAACCTAGGGTGCAGAAGGTCTGTGACAAACCAACCATGCCACCCCTTCAAAAATATAGCTAGGTGCATTCTTGCACAGCCCCTTATTTGGCAATAAAGTTTACGATTTAGCCACCCTGCAAAAAAAGGGGGGGGGGAATAGCCTGGACTTTTTTTTTAGCTTTTAGGATTTTAAGTTCTTTTCGCCAGTTGTGTAAGTTTCCTTTAAAAGGCTGAGAATGAGCAGATGTTTCCTTTATTTTTTTGAATGAAACAACTGCAGAAAGAATGTTTGTTAGAGAGAAAGGGAGATGCACTGATTAATTCAATTTGGACAATGTTTTTTCTCACAATTGTATTTTAGAACCAACGGTTTGTTTTCTTTTTGAAGCCCTTTAGGAAACAATGCTTTTGCTTTTTAGAAGTTCAACAAACAGATATTTTTCTCTTTTTAATGAAAGTGGGAAGAAAAATGATTACTTTGTGTATGAATGAAAGAAAATATTTTGGTATGGACCTCTGAAATATGCATTTGTTTGACAGAAATGATCCTTATTTCATCAGCCTAATTAAGCATGCACATCAGATGTGACCTCCCCCAGTTGCATTTTTTTGAAGCAATGTTGTTTCTGTTTCACTTAAAGAAGCTGTTTTAGAAATCATGTTTTTCTTTGTAAAAACATGATTAACCCCTTAAGTGCAGCAGACGTGTATATAGACCCTTTCAAAGGACAACCTTTTGCATTGTGTTGCTCTGTTTAAAAATAGTCACATGGCTTTGAAATACAATAAAATGATATTGACAGGTCTCTTAAAGAAATTACTTATTTTGGAGGTGGAGAAGGAATTTGAAATTGTATATTCCAGGAAAGGGTTCATGGCTAAGTTTTTCAGTACTGTTAATGTCTTCTAAGAAAAGTGCAATGCAAAAATGTGTTGTTAGTGCAGGGAATAATATTCATTGTGAAATCTTGCATATCAATGCAATGAATGTGATGCTGGTTTATGTTTCAGGAGATATCACACAACAAATAAGCTATAATTATTATATTGTAACTCTAGACATTAAATTTTATATTTTTATCTTATTATTTTATCCTTTTCTATTATTTTTTCTTATTTAAAGTGAAAGTAAACAATTTTTAGGTTGAAAGACGTGTGTGCCTCTTTATTCCTCAATAAACCACATAGCAATGCACGCATGTGGAAAAGATGGTGGCATTTGGGGGGGGATTCGTAGCTTTTCCTCAGCATTTAAGGGGTTAATATTAAAAATTCAGTGTATGAAAACAAGCATTTGATTGAGAATTGGGACTGATGGATTTGGAAATACTTCAAGAAATGAATGAATAAGTATTGCATTAGATTTTTAAGGATTACCAATCCAGATTTTAATGAAAATGAGTATGTGGATTTAAAAAGTTGATATAATTTCATTTTCTTTTTAGTCAATTATCTGCGAATCCATTGTCATCACTCACAAAGGAAACCAGTTTCTTGAACACAAACTTCATACTTTTTCTTAATTTCCTCAAGTTCACCCCCCCCCCTAGAAAATGATACATAAAACCAGAAATTTAATGAGTGTCTTCCTTTCTCTGAACGTTTATTTTATCTTACAAAGAATTCAATTCTAATAAAAAGTAAGTCTTTGTTTTTGTGTGAGAACATGTTCAATTCTTATTTCTCTGTGACAAAATATTTAATTCACTAAATTATTACAATTAATTCTCTTTTAAAAACTTTAAAACTGTGATTTTAGATAGTTATTTTGGTTGGAGCTTCTTATTTTGTTATTTCTGAAAGACTCCTGATACACATAGATAGATTAACAACTAACAGCAGTCGCCAACTTCATCACGAAACACCATTTTCTGCATTTTAACCAAAATGGTCAATCTTTTTCAGATTATATAATTAAATCAAGAATGTAATATGGTTGTCTTTGACAGTTGAGCGATGTGTTTTAATGAAACAGCAGAAAGAATTTTTGTTAGAGAAAGGGAGATACATTAATTCAATTTGGACGATGTTTTTGCTTGCTATTGTATTTTTAGAAGCAATTGTTTTCGATGTGTAACATCTTTCCTCTTGATTGCTGGAGATTTGTGGGAGTGATTTCGTGAAAAGGGACGGAAATGGTAACAGGAAGTTGGGGAAGCGCATGCTAATCAGTGAAGTTCTGTCTTTTCTCCTTCATTCAGAAGGGGCTCCATCCCCATCCCCTGCGGTTTAGGCCGTGGGATCTTTGTTTTTGTTTTCTCACTTCAGGATCACAGAAGAAGCTAAGTGCTTTAGACAGAGACGTGGTTAGACAATGACGAACATGTTTCGATAACCGACTTCGATTGATGCGTACAATTTAAACGACCGGGCCACTGAGCAGCTGGTGTTGCGATCTATTTTAAACAGAACAACTCGCATGTTGTGGCTCGACATATGGATATTACTTATCGTCAAACAAGTGGACTGGGTATTGTTAGTCAAGATATTGGGGACATATGTGCGACAGAATGCTTATTTAAAAATGGACAAACAGCGATTTCGGTGGTTGTATACATTTCTCCGAATCAAACGGTTCAAAAAATTAAAGATTTCCTGCATTTTTTACTTTTACCATATATCAAAGGTGGTTCTGCTCTTTTTTTAAAAAAAACTATCACTCGCTTCCCATGATTTTGAGTGGTGATTTTAAAGTTAACTTCAGTTTGCTAGAAGGTGAGCCACTCATAGCTTTTTTGAATGATGAACTCAAGCTCGAAATGAACACAAATCAAAATGTTTCGACAACTAACAGTGGTACTGTAATTGACACTATTTTTCAACGGATTTTAAATACCTTGAAAACACAAGTGAATGTGTCATATTTTATTTATCATAAATTATCATTACCACTCTTCCCCAAATTGAACAATAATAATTATTTTTGATAAAAAATTATTTCCAATCATACTCGATTCATTTTTTTCAGGATTTAAGTTGCGATTGCGAATTTACCACAATAACATGTCAGATGTTACACATTGTATGCGACTACTGTAAGGCTCGTTTCTTTTTTTTTCTCTGTTAGAAGCCATTTTGAAAAAAGCATGCCTTTCTTTTTAGAAGTGTGACAACTTATTTTTTCTTTTGAATGAAATGATTGCTTTGTGTATGAATGAAAGATTGAAAATATTTCAGAATGGATGTCAGGAATATGAAAGGAATGCACATTTGTTTGAAATTGAGATTATTATTTCATCAGCCTAAAGCATGCATATCAGATGGTTTTTTCCCATTGTTCCATTTTAGAAATGTTTTTCTTTGTAAAAACACATATGGATTTTATTTCGAACAAAAGAGATAAAGTAACAATTTTTTGTATGAATGAAGAATTTTGGTAGATATCTGAAATTTAGAAAAAATTTACATTTGATTTCTTACTTTAAATTAGTACTCTCTGGTCCATTTTAGAAACCATGCCCCTCCACCTTGTTTGCCTCTGACACCATTTGGAAAAGTTTTTTTCCTTGGCTCCATTTGTCAAAAAAAGTTGTCACCAATACACTAAGGGGCTACACTAGTATATTTCCTTAAAATGTTTGTATCATGTTTGAAAAATGCAATGTTGACATGATTTAGCTGAAGTGGTTCAACTGAGACTAATCTTATTCTGATTAGCAAATGGATATGATTGCACACATTTAATAGTAATAAGAATCCAACAATCCTGTTCTGTAATACTATTTAACCATTTTTAAAACCAGGAATTTGAAAAATAATTTTTTTCATTCTGGTTCAACCAAAAAACAAGATATTAATCATTGGCATGGCCAAGTAATTTTAGCGTGGTTTTCACATGTTGTATTTTACAATAATGCAACTAATGAACTTTTTACTAACAGAAAATAGTACTATACTTCAAAAAAAATTTTAAAATTTTTTTAAAATTTAAAAATGATTTGGCTTATCTAGGGCACAAATGCGACCAAATGCCGAAAACCCGAGGTCAATCGGTTAATTATTGGCTGAGAAAAAGGTACGACAAAATATGGAACGAAGACGAGGACGAAATTTGCCTCCTAATAGCGCTTTTTTTACACTACGTCAAAAACGCGCGAAAAAAACATTGGTTCAGTTTTGGCTTACATTCTGCCAAAAAAAACTTAGTTTCTGTAACTAAATGACTGAAAATATATCGAACCAAAATTAACCAACAATATTTGCCAGTTCTGTTTTGATTTTTCGTTCGGGTCAAAATAATGGTTTATTCCGGTTCGAAGCCTTGATTAAAATGCTGTTTATTCCCCATTGCAAAGGGAAGAACTAAAGTAGGATCTAACCTACTATAAAACCCATAAATTTGAAATTAGGAATAAATTCATCAAAACTTACCTTCAAATATGAAACTTTTTCATCCCCAACTTCAAAAGAATGCACATCTTGGCAACGGACAAATAACTGCATTTTGATTCTTAGAAGCTGCAATAAATATGATTAATACATTAATAAAAGTATATATTAAAACATCTTTATATCAATTCAATTCTTAGGTTAAAGCAATGGTCTTCAAACTGTGTTCCACGGAACTCTGGGGTTCCACGAGTTAACACTAAAGAAAATCATAAAAGATACTAATAAATGTGTATACAAAATGGATTCCCGTTCTTTATGAAGTTTGTACAACTACAAGAAATCAGAGCTCATCAGTATCATTAAGAAACTGAATATTTTATTTAAATATAACTTTATTTTACAATACTTTTTAAACTTTTATAATATAATAAAAGAATATAAAAACACTTAATCTTTATGTATATCTTTCCAACTAGCTTAGGAATATTCTATTGTTTACCATCCCGGGTTAAGCGAGATAGTTTTATACTCATTAGTGCAATGTCTCCTAATACTAAATAGCTTTTTTAGCACCTTTTTGTATTTAAGGGGAAAACTACAATAAAAGAGAGGGAGCAATGGTTGAATCCTAGCATGACCCACTTGTGTCGCCAAATTTTTGGTGATAAAGTTTACAATTTGGCAACTCTACAAAATTTATGGAAATAATAACGGCATAAATTCGATATACAGAATTTGGTTTTTTTTGCAGTTTTTTTGGCGCTTTTTTCGGGCAATTCTGCGCCAGATTCTGTCTACCCTGATTCCCCCTGTTTTCCGGTCGGATTCCACAGGGTTTTTGTTTTATGGCGAATTTTCCAAACGGAGCAGTAATTGGGGGGGGGGGGGCACTATGGAATTCTCTCTCAGACTTCTTTTCATCTTGGATTTTCAACTTTCCGGACAAGAATTCACTGCCTTATTTCCTATTATTTCTTAATAATTTATCACATTTATTTAATATTAAAATTAATAATTATATTTAAAATTATTTATAAAAAATAGTTATTTAATATTTATTAAAGTTTATTTTTAATTGATTAGGTTTAATATTCTTTCATTATTAGGTTGTATTTCAATTCTTTTATTATTATTACCTTATTCCTTATTCATATTATTAATATTTCTTTTTAATTACTGAAAAATTATTTAATTATTGCTTAGGTTGACTTAATTCTGTCATTATTAGGAAATATATTCTTTTATTATTAATGTGCCTTTATCCATATTATTTAGTTAATTATTAACATTCATTTTTACTTAGTGATAAATTATTCCAGTTATAGATTAGGCTGACTATCAATTTTTACATTATTGTTATTAATTTACAAAGAGGTTAATTTAAATTTTAAAAACCTTGTTACTTTATATACCTTTAAATATTGTAATCTGTTTTCCCTCTAACCATGGGACTATTTGCAGTGTTTATCCCAAGTGTAAGAAATTTCTGTCAGAAACAGTTCCTGTTTTATTTTCTAGCAAAAAGGCCACATTTGGGGAGAAAAAGGGAGTATTTAATCTTGATTTTGCTTATGAAATATGTAGGGATAGGAAACCATTTTTAGATTTTGCAACAAAAAAGAACTCTTCTGATTAAATTAGAATTTTTTTACTGCAATTGTAATGTTCTAATGAAGTTTGGGAAGAAAAATTCTATTTTAGATGGTTAATCATAGATTTGCAGAAATTCCAGGAATAACAAGATAAATGGTTCAACTAAAACCATACATCATGGCTTGTAGTGCAGATGCAGTAAACTAAAATTAAATGAGATTTTTCGTCTCACTTATCATTTGATCATGGGAACCAGAACAAAACAGGTCAAAGCTTATTTCTATTTATCTTCTGGTACAGTTGCAGATTGGGGGAAATTTGTCATTGAAGTTATTCTATATTATGCAGAAGTTGACAAATCAAATTCAGAGGGGAAGCAGTACACAACAGATTTTGTAAGATTCTAGTCAACATTTTAAAGGAATGGATAGAGCCTGGAACTATGATTTTTCCAACAAATGGAAGGCATTTAAAAATTTAGGACACACACAAGAAGGGTTTGACATTAAATCATAGCCTTCATTTTGTAAATCCAGTAACGAATTGCCACACAAATACTATAGAAGGCACTTGGAAACATGTTACAGATTCACTCCCTACCTGCAATAGAAAAATAGATTTAAAATTTCATTTGTTGCTGTATATAAGTTTAGAAAATGATGCAAACAGAAGGGAGAGGATTGTTTCAATAGGCTTTTAGAAATTGTTAGGGACATCAACTGGGCTGAGAGGGGCTTAGATCAAGTTCTTTAAAAGGGGAATTTAATCAAGATTTTTTATCACCATGATTTTTGTCACTATCTATCTTGCTGACAAGTGATGACTTTGACCGTTGTGTGATAATTTTTTTTATATATAAAGTGCTGCAAGGTAAGTTAATTCTATTTATATTTATTTTATTCAATGTAAGCAAGAAAGAATCTCCTTATATTTAATATATGACTTTAATTTTAATGTTAGTTTGCTTTAATATGTTAAATTTTAATGTTTCTCTTCTAGGCTTAATGATGATAAATAGAACAATTTGTTCATTACTATTCTGAATCACTTAAAAAAAAATAGATTTTTATTCTTATATTCAATGCAGTATTGCTAAAATAATCATTAACTATTTACATTTTAGTTCTATAAAAATTTGTCCTTTCACTACTTTTGTAGTTTAATATTTTGTAGGAAAAAAAATTACAAGTTTCCTTTTTATGCTTCTACTAAAGTTAGAAAGAATACCACCATTCATTTTCGTACAGAGGTGGCGGAGGGGGCAAACTTAGATGGAAGACAGGAACTTTGCAAAACTGTTTAGTCAGGGAGGGGAGAGTATCATGGCGGCTAAGGGGGAAGGAGGGGGGATGCAACCCTGTGCTTCCCTTGGCGACTGCTGTTGCCGGGAAAAAAAATTTGGCGCTTTTTAAAAAAATTCTGTATATTGAACTTGTTCCATAATAACCCTATTCAGACCAGATTTTTAATGTTTTCAGGACTTGGACAGCAGTCATTTTCTTAAAAACAGTCAACTTGTGTGTAAGATTTTTCTAGAAAGCTGAAAGTGAAGAAATAAACGAACTTTTTCTTCTTTTTAAAATGAAACAACTGCTGAAAGAATGTTTGTTAGAGAGAAAGGGAGAAGTGTTGATAAATTCAATTTGGACGATGTTTTTTCTCACTGATGCATCTTAGAAGCAACAGATTTTCTGTTTTCTTCTTTAAAGCCGTTTTGGAAATTACGCTTTCTTTTTAGAAGCTCAATGAATGGATATTTTTTCTTTTGAATGAAAAAGATAAGAAATCATTGTGAATGAGTGAACGATTGAAAATATTTCAGTATGAATGTCCAAAATATGAAAATAATTTGGTGTTTGAGAGAAATGGAGATCGTTAGTTCCCCAGCCTAAAGCATTCATATTGGATCTTTCGCCTCACTGTTGCATGTTAGAAGCGACGATTTTCAGCGTTTCTTGTAGAAGCTGGTTTAGAAACCATGTTTTCTTCATAAAAAAACATGACGAATGGATTTTCATCTGAATAAAAGGTAAGTAATGGTTGTTTTTTGTATGAATGAAGGATTGATAGAATCTTGGTATGGATGTCCGAAATTTGGAAAGAATTTAATTTCTTATTTTTGATTTGATGTATCCTATGTTGTTTGTCCATTTTAGAAACCACGTTTTTTGTCTCTTGAAGCCACTTTGAAAACCACATTTGCACCTATTGTTTTCGCCTCTGGCGCCATTTTGAAAAACGCGTTTTTTTCCCTTGGCGTCATTTGGCTAAAAATTTTTTTACCAAATACAGCAGTGAGCTATGCTAGAATTTTTACCGGAGCAACTTATTGACATATCAATAAGATTCGATGTTAACAATCTAAATTTAAGTAAAAACAGCTCCTAAATAGTATGTTGCAAATTCATCCAAAATACTCAGTATTTCCCACAGAGCTATTCACATTTTAATGCCATTCAGGTTCATTATTGTTCAATTTCTCAAAGAGAGTGGTTACAAAAGGAAGTAGAGAAAGAAATTGAGCTTAGAATATATGATGCGACTTCAGGTAATTTCAATAGACCCTATAATTCGACAGTTTATGTGAATAAATGCTAGCACATATCCCAGTTAGTAAACATAATGAATGGGTAGGCAAACTTGGATCACAGATTAATATTATTAATGAGTAAATTATTTTAACAACACTTTTAAAACTTTAATAATACATGCAATGCGATTTTAATTGCCTTTGTATGAAGTCCCTATAACATGCTGATCTACAATAAATATTATTTCAAGATATGTCCTAAGTGCATGCGTAAAATAGGGTTCCACGAAACTACTTTATAGTTCTACGGGTTCCATGTAAACACATGCTAGTTTCGAAGGGTTTTACGAGTTGAAAATGTTTGAAGATCACTGGGTAAAATTGTTGATTGGGGGGGGGGGCGGTGATGTAAATTTCTTTTGACAACCGAAATCGTTCGCTAAGCAATTTCATTTAGCGATAGGTGTTTTGGGCGACCGGATTCGATAACGAACTATGACATTTAGATAAAAATCACAAAATCCCTCCCCCAATCTACACTTTAACCCATAATCATTCGAGCAACACATTTATAATTCAAAAATGAAACAAGTATACTATACAGACTACATTCCAAACAATTCAAATCTTTACAGAGGCTATTCCTTACACAGTAATCATATGGATATTGCACACTGAATAGGAAAATACTGAAGAAAACACAATAAAATACAATTAAAAAATGAAAATTTTAGGTGCGAAACTTAAGAGAAAGGACATATTTTATAAACTTAAACCTCATTGCCAAGCATTTACGCAACTACAATGAGGCATGTAATACGTGCAAAACACCAATTTAAGACATATTTAACAAAATTTCAATGCATAAAGAGATCTTACCAATAACGATTGACCAAAATCGATGAATTAAACTTGATTTAAATACTATAAGCAGTAACTTCACATGAATTTTTAATGCTAAAAAATGCGATAACACGTGCAATAACAGCACAGACGTGAAAAGGTTTCGATGTGGCATCTGGCAACAGGAAACAAGTTGAGTTGATTACAAAATGCTTCTATTCTGAATTTTAAATTTCCGTTTTATAAAGCAGAAGAAAAGCATATAAATAACATTTTATCAATATTTTAAAATACAATCGTTATTTTTTTAGCTATGGTACACTAGGGGAACTTCACTTCTTGTTAAGGATTATCAAAAAACCGCTTAATCAGTGAATAACGTTCAAATGTGAGAGATGTATTCATTAAGCCGCATTCACACCAAGGTAGTCAACGTGGAGCGTTGAGCGTCTAGTCAATCAGAGACTTCATCTTGGGCTGTGGAAAAAAATTCTGATCGCCAAAATTTAACTTATAAATAAGTTAACTTCAGGAGTTTGAGAGCGTACAGTTTAGTCACATGTCACACACTTAATCAATCACGGATGAATATGCTTTTGTACTGATACTAATGCAACTGTTACACGTTATAAACCCGGGTTGGGCATTACGTCGATCGCGATCGACCGGTGGACCTTCAAGACATTTTGGGTGACCGCCAGTGGTGGATTAAGCGGGTGTCGGACCTGGCAGCCGCCAGGGGCCCCTAGGCTGGTAGGGGCCCAAGCTTGATGAATGCAAAGGCCAGGGAAAAACAACCACGCCACCTTGGTACAAGAAATGAAAAGAAAACAAAGGATACAATGAAACCCCGCAAGAAATTTATCGAGATGTAAAAAAAATCCTAATGTAGAAAAACTTTGAAAATATTTTTAACAACACCGATATCGATTGCATCAGGTGAATGATCTTTTTTAGTTTTAAAACGTGTTAAAAATAATTTAAGAAGTACTATGGAGAAAAGAGAAATTGAATAACATGGCCCTATTATGTATAGAATAAAATGTTTTGGACAAAATAGATATGGTGAAAATAATTGATGAATTTGCTTAAGAGAAATCAAACTGTAAGCTCTTAAGTAAGATTTTTAGTTTTTTTATGCACAGTTAAGATTTTTCCTTTAGCCGATGAGTTTATTCAGCAATGCATTTTATTTTGAGAATTTAAAGTAAGCGACTCTCTTTTCACTATTTCAGGTTTTCGACTCTTAAGCTCATGGGCCTCAAACCTTTTACCACCAGGGGCCTCCAACTACCTTAATCCGCCTCTGCTAATATCACAACCTTTTAAAAATCAGATAATAAATTTCAGAGTGGTAATCCGCTGAAATTAAAAGAAGCCACAAAGAATGCATCCAATTATTAAGAAAGACGAGAAATAATCAGATTATAATTAAAACAAATAGTTGCGAGACCCCAAGGAGGCATAAAATATTAAAGAAATAAATGGCGTAAAAATAAGTGCAAGAATATCATTAATTGGCCTAACTAGTGCAGCCGATTTTAAAAAGTACATATTATGCAGTAAAAATATTATACAGAAGTTAAAAGTCTTGTTTTAAGAATACATTTTTGTACTAAAAATACATATTAAAAGAACAATTATTATAAGAAAAGAACACAGTTTTTCACACTCAGTTACAAGATAATATTAATAGTATCAATATTGGGAAAGCTCTTCTCGCCTAAAAAATTTTCAACCAGTTTTTTTATCGCTTTCCTATATTGCTCCTCTCCTTTCACTTTCCACTCCACACTTCTTAACCTTTTGAAGAGTACACTTTCACCCCCCTCCAAATCACATTCCATGCCTCATTGGAAATAAAATCTTTTTGCAACCGATTCCTTCAGATTTTGTCCTCAACACGATTGATTCTTAAAGGAAGGGTCCAGTCCGGCCCATGCCCTATTTGGTACCCTATGCTATAAGTCACATAGATGAGTCATAAAGTGCCTTGTCACTCTGATGCAAAATACAGAATCCTACGCATCTCTTCTTCACAATAGAGGACAATCATTTCTGAAATGTGTATCAAGGCTACGTGTTGAACGAAACATGTGAACTGCTTACAATAGGTACGGACGGTCTATTGTCCACTAAAAGGAAGAGAGTAAAAGTGCCTTTTCACCTGAGGAACCAGAAAACACAAAGAAGGAGTAGCAGACAGATTGTCATTGAAGGGGCTACGTTCAGGAGAGACACGCAGAGACAATACAACACAAAACATGTAAGCTCCAACTTGTTTCCTACAGGACTCTACATGATAGTGGATGTTCGAATCATCGCGTTTTGTAGTCTGATCAGCCACGGATATTACTTCGAAATATTGAGTTTACCAAAACGTGTTATTTAGTTCGAAATATCAAGAGTTTTTCTAGGAGCTAAGTATATACGGCGAATTAGCGAGAGGTTCGAATTGTCGAAGGTTTGAATTAGCGAGAGTCGATTGTAGTTATATCTTACAAGAAATTGACACTGATTATACTATAGACGACAAGAAGGCGGGATTAGAAAGTAATAACTTTGCAAATTTTGGAAATTCAACGCTTCTCAGAAAAAAAAATCTGGATTCTCTCATACAGACCAAAATGATTGGTACTCAAATGCATCATTCCCGAAAGCGTTCCAGTCGCATTCGAAATGGTTAAAGCTAATCTATACTATGAAAAACCAAAACAATGCACAAATTGTAGGAAATTCGGACACATGCAGTAATATTTCCGAAGCTCGATAAAATGCGGATATGCTCATTAAATCATCCTGAAAACGAGTGTAAAGATAATGAAAATAAAAAAAATGTAGCGGTTGTGGAGAAGCACGTGAAGCCAACTCTAAAATATGTAAAAAATATCAAGAATTGAAATCTTAAAAATTAAAGCAGAACAGCAAGTCTCGAGAAATGAAGCAATAGAAAAGTTTCAAATGCAAAAAAAAAAAAGAAAGAAAAACCCTCATACTCCCCAAAACTTTTACTAATCAAACAGAGAAAATTGTAAAACTCGAAAACAGGTCAAGAAATTGGAACGGAAATTCGAAGAAACAATATCTTTAAAAAGAAATTAGAACAAATGGTACAACGCTTCACAATAGAACTTAAAACGGTGGTAGAAAAAATAAATTCAAGTTTCACTTCCTTGAAGAATACGATAGAATCCACTTTAAGAAAAGCTGCTTTCAATTTAACAATACCAAAAGATGACATCAAACCAATAAATAGGAAACTAAATGAAAAGACGAAAAGGCTTAAAATATTATCAGAACAAAGAGAAATATATTGGAAAGTTCTGGAACAAATAAAAAATATAGATATGTACAATTTTTCCTTTAATTTCAGTTAAAAATTAGTATTAATCTACTTTGTTTTTTTCCGTGGAAGTCTAACCCGATACTTCGTTAGCACCCTTATTATCCGGCACATTATCAATCTTATCCAAAGGAATGCACGCGGAGTTAAAAACAAGATATCAGATTTTGTATTTGAGCTAACTTTTCAACAAGCAAGCATCTTAATAATTCAAGAAATATGGTTACATCCAAATGATAATCTCACTGTTCCCAATAAGAATATCTTCCGAGTTGCAAGAGAAAACAGAAGAGGAGGAGGACTGTTGATAGCCGTAAGAAAAGATATTAGTATCATGACATTTTTTTCCGAAATTAGTGAAGACCTAGAAATTTTAATAGTCAGAGCTCGGATAAATACAGTTCCTCTGACAATTTTTGACATTTACATTGCACCGGGAAACTTTAATGACGCCAACCTATTGAAAATTGCATCATATATTGATGATCACTGTTTGATCTTAGGAGATTTCAATGCATCTCGTGAGGTACGGGGCTCAAAAAACTCCAATGCTCCTGGAAAAAAGATCTTTGATTGGATTCTTGAAAATGATCTGATGTTGCTAAACGACATAAATCCATTCATCTCCATTCATCAGGAATATTTACATCAATAGATCTATCTGTATCATCAATAAATTTAAATAACGAATTATCTTGGTCTACAAATGTCGATAATTTAGAAGTGACCAGCTTCCTATTGTTAGATATTAGTTTTTAATCTATTTAATAGATGGCACCACATGTACTAAAACCTTGTTTATATTATGTAAATTTGTAAAAGGAGACGCCATTCCGATGTAGTACGTGAAGCATCACGTAACCTATGCTGCTGTAATAAATATTATTTTAAATGTCTACTGTGGTCCTGTACACTATATTATACTATAATCATTAAATACAAAGGATCATACAGCTCAGCAATAAATTTTTACACAAAAAACAAATTGAAACAAATTTACCAATCTACTTCAACAAAAATTAAGTTCAAATGAAAATCAATATGGATATTATCGAAGAAATTAAAAAAAACTCAAATTTCATCTCAGCATTTAGAATCAAAACGGATCAATTCAAGAGCTCCATGGTGGACAGCAGCATGCTGGTATTTAAGAGCAAAAAAGAGACGATTCTTTGAAAAAGCAAGAAAGCATTTTAAAGAGGAAGGTTGGATAAAATACAAAGAAATGAGCGCAAAACATAAGCGAACAATTACAGCCAGTAAAGAAAATTATTGGCTTAAGGACATGCGAAAAATCCCTCTCCCAAACATCTTTTTTAAAATAATCAGATAATCGAAAATAGAGGAAATTCTAACCATTCTTCATTTAATAGTATTGAGAACAACGGAATCATATTAACTAACGAATAATCCAAACAAACATCTTTTTACAGTAATATGCGAAACAAAATAGCGATACTATTCAAAACACCTCTATTCTGGACAATAATTAAGATATTAATAAACCGTTTTCCTTAAAAGAATTAGAAATGGCAATATCTTATCAAGTGAGTGAGTAAGTGAATATTAACGTCCCACTGTTCAGCTACACGTGGGCTTTTGGGGACGGTCCGCGTAATTTTGAGCCATGGTTAAGTGACGCGGATGACACCTGAGCTGGCACCCCCCTCTCCTAACTACCACACCACACCAACGGAAGGACGTTTGAGCTCTCGACAGATTTAACGTGCATCGCTCCCCAACATGGTGGGTCTTCAGTGGTACTGGGATCGAACTCTTGACATACTAGCCACGATCCGATGCCTAGACCTTGGCTATCGTGGCCACACAATATCTTATCAAAAGAACAGCAGTTTAGGACATGATAAAATTTCTATCCAAACAATCGACCATCTCCCCACCAAAGGAATAAATTTACTTCTGAAATCTTGGTTAGTTTTCAAGTGATATTTCATCAGATTGGACTCACTCAGTTATTTTACCTTTCTTAAAACCTCACAAAAATCCCAAGTAAGTTGCGTCTAATATCTCTTACCTTAGTAATTGCTAAATTATTAGAAAGAATGATCCTAAACAAAGTGATAAATTTCAATTTCCGCAATAAAACTTTTCATGTAATTCACACATCATGGTTTTACCCTCATAAGAAGCAGCATTAATAACTAATCAATTACACCATAATATAATACTAGCTAGAGAACGCAGGGAATATATTCTTTTGGTAGCATTAGATATTAAAACAGCGTATGACTCAGCGTGACCAAGGGTCTGGTTTCTAAATTTAAAAAAAGTCTGATATTCTAGTAGAATACTGCGAGGGATTCAAAACTTCTTACATCAGAGAACAATACAAATAAAATGGAGAAATAAATTTTCGAAAATCATCAAAAATAATTATAATGTACCTCAGGGTTGTTTTTGAGCCCTTTTCTTTTCATGATTTATATGTCAGACTTATTTTGAAATCCAACATAAACAGCCATTTAATGATTTATGCAGATGTATCTTTTTTATATAATAGCAGCACAACATAGGAATCAAACAATAGGTGAAATGCAAGAATCAATGAAGAATATTCAGCCTAGTGTTAAAAAATGGAAATGACTATCTCTTTAGAAATAAGAGCATATCAACTTTTTCAGAAAAGAAGCGCTATACTCTACTACTTAAAATATGCTACAAACTATTCCCGAGGTGAAGAATCTAAAGATCCTTAGTATGATCTTTGGCCCCAATATCACTTAAAAAAAAACATATCAATTACTATACTGCAGAAATGATTCAAATATTTAAATGCTATTAAAGCTTTATCTTCTCCTAAAATAGGTACAAGAACTTACATCTTTTAACAATTATAAATGCCATAAATTCACTCTATCTTTGACTATGGAAGTCAACTATTTCCTTTGCTAGCAGTACTAATAGAGAGAACTAGAACCTATATATAATGCTGCCTTGCTATTAGCCCTAGGTCTACCAAGAAACACCCCGGTAGATTTATTAACAGCAGAATATATGAATAACAGTATTTACAATCGTCATAATCTCCTTTGTCAAA
>BMAO01001789.1:0-20594 GCA_019973975.1 Trichonephila clavata | reverse complement strand
GAATGAGACTTTAGATTTTGAGTTTGATGTAGAATGCAATTATGAATTGTATAACGAACGGATTTTGACTTACCGCCATTTTTCATGCTGGGCATAGAACACTGTGGAAGTATTTCAAAAGCTGAATGGAAAATATATAATGAAGATTATTAATGAATCACCAATGATCAATGATTTCACAAGTCGACTTTTCATGTATATATTTACTTCACACACACTCATGCCTTTACATGTACGATAAAAGAAAAAACATTTCACTAAAACATAATCACAAGAATGGCGACCATTACAACCGAATAATCCGAATGGAATGTCATTTTCCCGCCGAACTCACATCGGTTTCCGGAAAACGAAGTTAAGTTCGTGGCGCCATCTCTGGACGGCGAAAGGAGTCAACTATTCTTAACATCCTCCGGGGGGCGGGAAGATGTAGTCGATGGTGGTAGGGGCAAGACTGCAACTTGAGAGACTGGTCTTGTCATGACTCCACGTGAAGTCTGTATAGTGACGACACGGCATATTCCGTCAGCTCCAGGATGTGTGGCCACAATCCTTCCGGGAGTCCACCTGGTGCTGAAAGAGGCTGGATTCTTGATTAGGACGAGGGATCCTACCGTGAAGTCTTTCTGGCCCTGCATCCATTTGGTTCGGGACTGCAAGGTGTTGAGGTAGGAGAGCTGCCAGCGAGACCAGGAACATCTTTTTCAACTTCATCAGAAGAGACCACCTAGAATGAAGACTCAAGGATTGGTTAGTCAGACTGTGATCAGGGAGTTCAAGCAAGGGACACCCGATAAGAAAGTGTCCGGGTGTTAACACCTGGAGATCCTTAGGGTCTGATGATAGCGGATAAAGAGGACGTGAATTTATGCACGCCTCGATTTGGCACAGGATTGTAGCTAACTCTTCAAAGTTCAGCACAGCCGCCTTTAAGGTTTTGAGCAAATGATGCTTTGTGAGTTTGACTGAGGCTTCCCACACACCTCCGAAATTGGTGCATATGGAGGAATGAAGTGCCACTGAATGTTTTTGCTTGACGAATAGTCCTGGACATTAGAGTTGTGAAGTAATTGAAACAAGTCCTTCAAGTAAACTGAAGCACCAACGAAATTTGTACCGTTGTCAGAATAAATGTCTGATGGATAGCCACGGCGTGACACAAATCGACGCAGTGCTGACAAAAATGCTGCTGCTGATAGCGAAGATACGAGTTCAAGGTGCACTGCTTTAGTACACATGCAGATGAAGAGGCAGATGTAAGATTTGAAGTTGCTGGCCTTGCGAGTATGTTGGCACTTTGTCGTGATAGGTCCAACAAAGTCAATGCCTACTTTTCAAAAGCACGACAAGGGGTGATTCGTTCTATGGGTAGATCACCCGTCATTTGAGAGGCAGGTTTCGCCACAAGCTTAAAACAGTCTACGCAGTTGTGTAGTTCTTTTCTGACAGCTGATTTACCATTAGGTATCCAAAACTGCTGACGAATGAGGATAAAACTAGTTCCTGCCCAGCATGGAAATTGACCCTATGAAAATGTCTAATGATTAGACTTGTAAAGTGAATATTTTTTGGTATGAGCATAGGATGCTTTTGTTCAAATTTAAGAGTTTGTTGGAGACGAAGACGTCCTCCGACACGAAGAATTCCCTCAGAGTCAAGGAATACATTCAAAGACTGAAGGTTGCTAGATTTGGGAAGAGGCTTGTTATATACATTTCAAGAGATTAAGTTCTGTATGGTATTCTCCATTTTGTAACAATTGACTACCTTTTTGATTGAGGTTTCTAATTCATGTGTATATAAAGGCCCAGTAACTTTGGACACTGATTTGGAATTATGGTAGAATCTGAATATCCATGCAACAGTCCTAATTACTTTCATGTATGAGGAAAACTTATCCAAGAAACTAAGAGAATTATCAACACCAGTTGAAAGAACAACAGAGTCACTTAATGATTCAGACTGATCAATAGGAACAAGTGGAACAGGCTGTTCAGAGAAAGAAGAAATGAATTGGAAGAAGGATGGAAATCATGAAGCCATTTTGGACCAGCTACCCACTCTGAATTTTCAAGAAGTTGTTTCGGGTAGAGGCTCTTGTTGCCCAATCTGCCGGGTTTAATTTTCCCGGAATGTGATGCCAAGATTCTTTTGAGGTTAGTGTATGAATTTTCCAACCCTGTGTTGCACAAATTGATTTCCTTTTACAGGTGGATTATTTATCCAACTCAGTGTAATTGTTGAGTCACACCATAAATAAGTATCGTGAGTGATGTTAAGAGATCTCTTAAATGTATCTAGAAGTTCAGCCAGAAGCAGAGCACCACAAAGCTCTAATTTAGGTAATGATATTGTTTGTACAGGTGCCACACGAGTTTTTGAAACCATTAAGAATAAGTGTGGCGAATCAGAAACAACACGTAAGTATATTACGGCTGAATATGCCTTTGAGGAGGCGTCACAGAACCCATGAATTTCACAGTGTTTAGCATTTGTGTTTGAACATATCTGGGAACTTTTATTTGTTT
Organism: Trichonephila clavata; assembly: GCA_019973975.1. Taxonomy (NCBI): domain Eukaryota; kingdom Metazoa; phylum Arthropoda; class Arachnida; order Araneae; family Nephilidae; genus Trichonephila; species Trichonephila clavata. The sequence goes on along the minus strand of BMAO01001789.1, from coordinate 18,066 downwards.
GAGGCATGAAATTTCTGCTTGAAACCGATTCCATCTATTAAGAATGTCTGATGATATCTCATCATCCCAGTCAAGCCCTGCCTTCCACAGGTCTTGAAGAATAATCTTTAAAATTATAGTTGAGGGAGAGACAAACCCCAGAGGATCAAAGATGCGTGCGATGATTGATAGCATCTGTCTCTTTGTGGATACCTGGTCGGTAAGACTGCTCTTACTTTAAAGGAATCCTCGTTTAGATCCCAGAATAAGCCAAGAATTTTCTGGGTGGACTCATCATCAAATGAATGTGAGGAAATATTTGTCTTTAGACTGTTTGGCAAGTCTGACAAGACTTCTGGATGAGTGCATGACCATTTCGCAGCTCAAATCCACCGGCTGACATTAAATTTTGCAGTTCGTGAACAATTTTCCTAGCCGAGTCCAATGAGTCAGCACCGGCTAACAAATCGTCAACATAGAAATGATCTTTTGCGAGCTTAGCTGCCTGTGGAAAACGATGTTTTTCATCCTCACATAATTGTTTCAAAGTTCGGATGGCAAGAAATGGGGCACAAGATGTACCATAGGTAACTGTATTTAATTTGAAAATCCCTAATGGTTCCTCTGGAGACTTCCTCCAAAATATTTGTTGAAAGCATACATCATCTTGTGATATTAATATCTGTCTATACATTTTTGCAATGTCAGCAGAAAAAGCAATTGGAAGAATCTGAATTTAAGTAAAGTTAGAAAAATGTCTGACTGTAGTTTTTTACCAGTCAGCAGAATGTCATTCAAAGAATTTCCATTTGTACTTTTGAATGAGCCGTCAAACACCACCCTTAATTTGGTTGTGGAACTATTATCATTAATCACACCATGATGTGGTAAGAAATAATGTGGAGATTTTACATCTGATGCGAGAGGCGTCATGTGACCAAGGTTTTGGTATTCCTCCATAAATTCTGTGTATTGTTCCTTTAATTGATTATTAGAGTGAAGTTTTCTTTCAAGAGAATAGAATCGTTTTAATGCACCCTCCTTACTATCTCCAAGACTTGAATCATCTCTAAATGGCAGTTTTAGAATATATCTACCATCAGCATTACGAATATGAGAATTTACGAATATAGACTCACATAGCTCATCCTCATCCTTTGACGGAATTTCCTTAGGAACAGATTCAAGTTCCCAAAATTGTTTCAAAGAATGGTCTATGTTTAAAAGGGTGTGACAGATTAGGGATGAATTTGATTATATGGTGTATTTATGGTACCTGACAATAAATGACCTAATTTTGTTGGCAATGCTGATGGGTACCTTTGGGTCCCATTATAGGAGTCCCTGAAATTATTGTCATAAAAACATCAGCACCTAGAAGAATGTCTATTTCATTTTCAATATAAAACGTTGGATCAGCAAGAGTTAGATCTTTGATATGAGGCCACTCATGATATTTAATTGGAAAGTTTGGCATAGCAGAAGTGACTTTCGAGACTAACAAAGCTTTTACTTGAAATTTATCAGAGGAAACACAAGAAAAAAATTCCAAGTTTGTCGAATATAACGAAGTTTCAGCAAATGTTTCATTTACACCTACTAATCTATGATTGGTGTGTTTTAATGGCAATTTTAAGCGATCAGCACATTGCTTGGAAATTAAAGAATTTTGAGAAGCATTGTCTATCAAAGCACGGCAAGTTATTTGTTGACCATGTTTAGATTTAACATTTATTAATGCTGTGGACAACAATACGTGACCTTCTGCCAATTGTGTGCAATTGTTAGACACTGTCACAACAGAATTTGCTTGAGTATCTGCTGAAGGACTGACTGAATATCTGTGTAATAATGTATGGTGTCTTTCAGAACAGTTTTTACAAGAGAATCCTATTCTACATGTGTCAAGCCTGTGGTTACTCCTCAAACAATTGTACATAAATTATTGTTCCGTACCACTTGCCATCTTTCATTTACATTCATAGAATTAAAAGTTGGACATTTGAATAAGGCATGGCTTTGACAACATAGAATGCAATTGGTACTTTTAACAACATCTAATTTTACCCCTGATTTTACTTGGTTACATTTGACAACAGTAGTATTTACATTTGATTTGTTAAATGAATTTAATGGTTTAACATTACCTTTCTTAATGTCAGGTTTTACAAAGTTTAACTCATTCAGACCACGAGCTTCTCTTTCAATGAAAACTCTAAATTCCTCAAGAGTGGGAATTTTATTAGTTTCCAAAGATAATTCCCACCGTTGACTAATACATGCATCCACTTTTGAAATGAGAAAATTTATTATGATCAACTCTGTTAATGAATTTGTTTCTAAATCCAAAGTTTTTAAATTTCGAATGACTTCATTGCAAATATCTATTATTTCCAAAAGCAATTTTGAAGTATTTGCCCTGGATATCTTAATACTAAATAGCTTATTTATTTGGCTAAGAGCTAATTGTCGTTTGTTTTCATACCGACTGCACAGTATATCCCAACAGTTCTTAAGATTGTCCACAGTAATTGCAAAACCCCGAATTAATTTGGCTGCATCCCCGCGAACAGAAGCCTGCAGATATTGCAATTTTTCAAGATCACTTATTGATTTGTTATCTAGAATAGAAGACTTAAATAACTCTTTGAATGAAATCCAGTTCTCGCAATTTCCATAAAAATGCGGAACTTCAAGTTTTGGTAAATTAACTACTGAAGACTTTACATGAATACTATTTTTTACTTCCTCAAACTCAGATTTTTGTTCAAGGTCAACAACCCAATTGAATAGTATATCTTTATATTTCATATAAATGTCAAATGATTCATCACTTTCATGCGTTGACAATTCACCGAATATTTCAGTTAATCTAGTTTCATATTGCAACACTTGGGTTTTTAAAACACGTATGCGTGATTTATTATCATCGCATTTATTTATTCTACTTTCAAAAACTTTTAATTCTTTTATAATTAAATCAAATTTACCACTATTTTTCGACTGTTTTGGAGCCATGATTTATGAATGAAATTTTAAAATTCTACACAAAATACACAACTATACCAATAATAACAAATGCCGACACAATGCAAATACACAACTATCAAAAAATATCTATACAAAATAGAACAAAAGAATAAGTCTAGAATCAAATAATAAATAATATCAATCAGAATGTATAAGAATACTTCAAGAATTCGTATCAGAATAAATGCACTAGAATAAGAATATCGAGTATGAAACGAATAATATTAATCAGAATGTATAAGAATACTTCAAGAATTCGTATCAGAATAAATGCACTAGAATAAGAATATCGAGTATGAAACGAATAATTAAAATAACAAAGAATAAATCACATCAATAACTCCGCGATTCGACGGACCACATGTTATGAATGAGAATGAGACTTTAGATTTTGAGTTTGATGTAGAATGCAATTATGAATTGTATAACGAACGGATTTTGACTTACCGCCATTTTTCATGCTGGGCGTAGGAACACTGTGGAAGTATTTCGAAAGCGGAATGGAAAATATATAACTGAAGATTATTAAGGAATCAAACCAATGATCAATGATTTCACAAGTCGACTTTTCATGTATATATTTGCTTCACACACACACTCATGCCTTTACATGTACGATAAAAGAAAAAACATTTCACAACACATAATCACAAGAATGGCGACCATTACAACTGAATATCCGAATGGAATGTCGTTTTCCCCCGAACTCACATCGGTTTCCGGAAAACGAAGTTAAGTTCGTGGCGCCATCTCTGGACGGCGAAAGGAGTCAACTATTCTTAACACCAACTTTATTAGGTAGAGTTTTCCCGCATTCTCAAACACAAATGTGTAAATCACTTTATCCTATTACAGTAAATATATTTCTCAATAGTATAAAAGATAAGCAGATGTTCAGTTGTAAGAAATATTACATATGATTATACACTAACTGTTTGAAATCAATAAAAGTAAGTTTATTGATTCGTATTTTATATATTCCCAAAAATATTTTTAAGAAATCCAAAGCATTAGCGATTAATCACACGTACAAGTTTGGTGCAATTTTTGTTCCAATTCGTGCAATTTTTACTCCGTTGCCATAGCAATGGCTTCCGGAAAACTTTCTGCCAGTAAGCTGAGAAAGTTGCTCTAAATGAAAGTTGCTTGAAATTACAGCCAATGGGGTTCTTCGGCGCCCTACGTCATAAACAAGATGGCGGTAACGGTGGTAGTTTCGCATCAGATATGGCGTATAATATTTTAATGGTGTTCAATATTTTAACGGCGTATAGTATTTTAAACATAATAATGCTCCATTTCTGTTTACCCCCATAAACGAAAGCGCCAGCGATATAAAAGAAATAATATTGGATGGTCGTTTTCGAAGAAGAAAAATCAGCGAGTAATGTTTCCATGTGGAGAAAGAGCGTGGCTGACGTCAGAGCATGTCGTTTTGCTTAAGGTAACCCTTCCCCCTCAGATTCGGCGAAAAGTTGGGTGAAAAAATTGCACGGGAAACTTTACGTGTGATACCGCCTTAAAGTATCCGACTACTTGTGTACAATTTTTACACAGGAATCGACAGCTTACGAAATGTTTTTAAAGACGAAAAAAGGTTAAACGAATTTTTACCAATGCATAGCGACTTCTTTATTCATTCTTGTATGAACAACAACACACACAGAGAAGAAACAAACAAACAAAGTTCCCTTGTTCTATTTCTTCGTATAAAAGGGGCGGGGTGAAAAAGGATGATGCAATGAGTCCATAACATCTTGCGAAAACTTTTTTTTAAAAAAAATGGAGATATGGGGATTTTTGTTGTCGTTGTTGTTAGATTTGCTCAGTATATTTTTTAAAAAAATATTCTAAAGAATAGAAAACGAAATTATTATTACTAAAATGGAGGGAATGGGGGGAAATTTACAAAAACTAACATAAATGCGACCCATTCTGTACCAAAAGTTTATGAACAAATTTTCATTTCTTGTGTATTGCTATGTTATTCATTTTTGAAATGATCTTCAGGATAAGAGATATTTTCTTTTTTACAAAAACTAAAGCACTTTATCTCAGTTATTATAACTCAGTTAATTGCATAAAAAAGCAGTGATTATATTCACGTAAGGGACTGTAAATTTTGTAATAAAACAGTGATTGATAAATCTGAAGGTTAAGTGTTCAACCATGTTTCAGGATTATCATAGAACGGATAAGTTATTATTTATTTCTTATTATATTGCTAACTCTAGGGATTAAATTTCTTATTTTCGTTTTACTATATTTTATCCTTTTTTCTTTCTTTTTTAAAGTGAAAGAATACAATTTTTAGGTTAAAAAACTTGTCTTCTTTTTTACAGAAACTAGAGCACTTTATCTTGGTTACTATATGAAAATGCTTAAAAAGACAGTGATTATATTCACATAAGGGACTGTAAACTTTGTAATAAAACAGTGGATGATAAATCTGAAGGTTAAAATAATTCTACTATTATACAGAACTTACAGAAAAAACTTCAGTTAATTATGTTTAAAACTTTTTTAGCAATCTCTGATCCCCGTTTAATTATTTTCAAAAAACCACATTTCGAGAAAAACGCGTTTAAAAGTATGACATCTTGGTTAAAGTAAAGGCATCTGCTTTTACTAAAACACTTGTAGGTTTTGTTCTAGTGAAGGGAAAATGATATACTTGGTATTTTTATAAAGCTAATAAGGTGGCCCATAAAATAAAATCATGAAAAATTTGTAAATGTTTGGCGAAATTTTCAGTTTTAGGGTAGTCGGATACCTTAATAGATTTTTACCACAATCTTGAAATGAATACATTAAATCAGAATTTCACAAACTGAGGGGGGGATATCCCTATGTGGGGGGCGAGCATATTGAAAAGTCGAAAACCAAAGCCTTAAAATAAGTATTAATTTACTGAAAGGTGGAAGCAATTAAAATACATTCTGAAATAATAAAAATTAAATACACATTTACACTGATTAAATATACTTATAAATGTATCAATACTGCTCAATGTTTTTGATAATTAATTTATCAATACATTAAAAATAAGATTAATAATTAGTAATGCCTTTCATGCTCTTGTTATATATAAAATGTAATACTTATCTTGATAATTTTTTATGGTTTATAAATAAATTCGTATTGCAGCTTTAGCGTCAAAGTACATTTTTATTGCCTTCAATACATTGTTATTGTCGAGGGTGGGCGATGAAAGTTATGATTGAAAATTGGGTCGTAAACATTGAAATAGCACTGCATTAATTATAATAATTATTTCTTAGAAACTTTCTTAAAGGAAAACTAAGCAAGTAACTCAATCCTGTGTTTGTTCTTTCTTCACAAAAGAAACGGTGCACATTGATCTCTTTTATGCATTGATGACGAACCTTGTATTTCCAAACCATAAATGATCATTACAAACGACATCTAAGATTTAGTGTCATTCCTTGAAATTCTGTGTATTGCTATTGATTTATCATGATTTCTTCAGTCTTTGTACAAAAACAGCGTAATATCGCCACTGTTGTTATCTTCCCTTGTTTTAAAATTCATCGTTGCTTAAAAGATTCTATCTTCGATAGTTTATGAAGTTCACAAGGTAAGATTAAAAGCAGGTCACTTAGTTTAAAATTTCAATGATTGTTTTGAAGTGCCATTTTTAACTAGTGTGTTAAAAAATTTTAATGTTAAAACTGCTTTTTTTTTTACCGATTACTTGACTATCATAAATTCCCTAACAAATGTAATTTGATGCAAGAAATTTGAAACCATGGTGATCCAGCATTCTTCAGATCACAATATTCGAGTCCTGATTCCACTGAATCGTAAAGAATATCCAGTTGCCACACATAAAACAAAATTTTGACTTAAAAATCTTCATTTAGCGTTGCATGGAAGTATCTCTGTCTCTCACTAACGCGCATATTTTAAACAGGATCATTTTTAAGCTCCCCGGTGGCCTAGGCAGTTGAAATTGTTATGACTCACCCCATTATTTCCAGAGCACCCCACCCTTCTTTCAGTTCTTACCTTGTTAGTTTGGGGAGGGATTTTCCCTTAACACTCTCTCACTCTTTTTCTTTTTTGGAGAGACTTTTCATTATCAAGCTGGACTGACAACCGGCGGCCGAAGGGAAATGATAGTGGCATGGTTTGGCCACTCTTTTTCATTTCTTACCTTACGGCATCACGGACTTCCCTCCCCCCCCCCCTTCTTTGAAATTACTACAGTAAATTTATAAAAACATTCGTACTAACAGTATACACGCTACTGTATGAGCTGTTTTCAACTTATTAATTATTATCTTTTTCATCAATTATCGCTTTACTATATTTTACTTTTAGACCTCCTTATTCTTTGTTGATTCACTGTCATTTTTCTTGTACAGAAAAGGTTTTCTTCGACCTTTTATCACTGCAAAATCATTAATGACATAATTGTAAGCAATTTCCATTGTAATATTATTTTATGTGCATAGCAACATCTAACTGTTAAGCTTTTCTTTTTCCATAGTAGACATTTAGTAGTAGATAGAGTAGTAGATAGTGATTTCAGTCTTTACTATCTTAAAGGCAGAAATGTTACTCTCGTGAATCGCTAGGTGGCAGTACGTTTGCTGTAATTTTCATTTTTTCTCTTTTTTCGCCCTCCAGATTTTTGCGCCCCAAAATCTTTTGCACCCTAGGCATGAGTTCAGCGTGCCTTAGCGGGAAAAAGTGGCCCTGGTTTTAAAGATCATATCATCATCTGATTGTGACTCAAAATCATGAGATCCGACAACAAATACAGTGTTGTCTTTCTCTACTACAACGTTAGAACAAAAAAAAAAAATTTTATTTAATTAACTGTCGAATCTGCTGCAGGAAACAGTAGATTAAGTTTACCTTTTACATTGGTCAATCTTTTCAGCAAAATATCCTTGCTCGGAAAATAACGGTAAGATATGTAGGGATTCTCCTTCCTTTTAAATTTTTGCAAACGAAGCTCTGCCAAACACCGACGATAAACATTGAAATATTTGAAATCCTCTTCATAAGCTGCTTTCATTTTTTTTTTCAAAAATTCGAAAGTGGAAAAGGTTTTGGAATAGCATGCATAGAGATCAAGAAGTCCATATTGTTTGAAATTCCAAAAATACTGAGAACATACTGTCGGATACCGAAGGATTCAAAATAGAATTGTAAAATATCAAGGAAAGTCGATATAAGGAGAATCTGTGTGTTTAAATATGAATTATTCAAAAAGTTGTGTTTCTAAATACAGGAAAGATTCTTTTTACATATTATCACTCTCATTTCAACAAAAGGTTTTATACCATATTTAACTGATTTAAAAGATTATTTCTATACCACATCTGAAAATAGAACTTTCAAATAGACGAGAATATATTAACATAAATTTACAATTTTTAGAGTTATTACTTTCAACATTTAACCCGGAAGCGTTTGAGCGGAGCTCAGGATCACGAAATTGTTAATTTTTTGAAAACTGTTTATTTGTTACCAATAACCTTGACAGTATCCTCCTATAGGATAGCTTTCATGGAAGTTAAAACATATTTGTCACATATCTCCCCCCCCCCGCCCTTTTTTATTACAATCTTCAGGTATTTGTTTTGACAGAATTCCCCGCGTGACCACTTTTGTTCCAAAATATTTTGTATGAGCATGCTACATTTTATCCCTGTAAACAACTTAGTGGTTTTGATTGCTGGATTGATGGACTCCAAAACTAGTCAACCGATCATAATATAATTTTGCATACTGTGTGTCATTTCGTCCAACTTAAAACATAGGATAGTTTTTATTTCAATTAATCACGCCATAACTTTTTTTATTGCCGTAAACGTGAAGAATCCGGGAAACACATTGCCAGATTCCCGTAAGGGAATAATCGCAAAATGTGGCAATGCTCATGTGTCTGTGGAAGCAGATATTGCAAACCAAAATGCGCGAAAATTAAGTGTCTGGCGTATTTCGGAGTGTGTAATCCAATTTTTGAGTCAGTTTCCAAAAATAACTGTAGCTTTGCCGGATAAAGCCGGTAGACCGTATTTTAGATATACCATAACAGGGGCTTGCATTAAAAGTCTTGAATCGTGAAAACTTAGACCCTGGCGTACTTCAAAACGAATAATCCGAATCTGATATCCAATCTTAAAATTTGCTGTAACTTTGCAGGATAATTCAGGACGATCATTTATTACGCAAGGAGGAGCTTACCCTTAATGTCTTGGTGCGGGAAAAGTGCGTTTCTGTTCTAAGTCGGGATGGTGAACGAGAATTTGAAATCGAATTTTAGAAATTCCTGTAACTTTGCCAGATAGTGCCGGACGACCCTAATGCCCCTTCCAGGGACGGAACTTGCCCGCTCACGGGCACAAAAGTAATCTCCAGTTTTATCTAGGGGCGGGAAACGATAATTTGAAAAATCATAGTTCAGAAACTCTACTAAACTTGCCGGATATTGTATGAATCAGGAGAAAAGACATATCATTCGAGTCCCGCGTCCGGATTTTCATTCTTTCTAGCGGCTCAACTTGCTCGCGCAGGAGCATTAAAAGTCAGCTCCGTGTGTATTTCGGAGTGTGAAATGAGAATCTGAAATTGAATTTTAGGAGTTTCGATAACTTTGCCGGATAATCTCAGTCGACCGTATTTTAGACACACCGCAGCAGGGGCTTGCCTTAAGTGCCCTTGGTCGTGAAAAATTGGTCCCTGGTGTATTTCAAAACGTATAATCCGAATCCGATATTCAATCTGAGAAATAGCGGTAACTTTGCCAGATAATAAAGGATGACCGGGGCAGGAGCTCACCCTTAAAGTCTTGGCGTGGGAAAAGTGTATTTATACCTGGTGTAATTTGAGATGGTTTAAGCGAGTCTGAAATCGAAATATAGAAATTCCTGTATTTTTGCCAGATAATGCCGGGGGATCGGAATATTCTCGGACAGCAGTACTAGCTTAACTTGCCAACGTAGAGACGCAAAAAGCGGATCTTGATTGTATTTTGAAACTGCCGATCCAAATATTCTCAATCCAATTCAAGATAATCTCATATCTACGTTAAATAATGCCAGACGAAAGTATTTTGCCCAAACTGTGGAACGGGCTTGCTTTAAAATTCTTGAAGAGAGATAAACGCTTTCCTGGTGTTTTTCTGGATGGGAAACAAAAATAATCTGATATCGGATTTTAGATACTCCCGTAACTTTTCCGGATAATGCCGGCCGACCGTAATGTCCCCATTCAGAGACTGAACTTACAGGAGCAGGGGCGTCAAAAGTAGGCACCGAGTGCTTCTCGGGGTGGGAACGAGAATCTGGATGCGGATTTCAAAAGCTTCCGTAAATTTTCTGGATATTGCTGGAATGAGGTCAAATGGCTTTGCGTTCGAGTTCCTCTCCTCCGGATTTTCATTCGCTATAGCAATTACACTTTCAGGTGCAGTGGTGCTAAAATATGATTGCAATCAGAAATTGCATATTCGGGAATTGTTTTCACTTTGTTAGATGGTGGAAAAACTGCACATTCTGCATCAGCTTCCATTGGACATTCATAAAATACAAGATGCAATGTGTACCATTGAAAAAAGAGTGGATTGGCTACAGTGTTGCAAATGAATTCAATCATGATCAGGGATAAGTGTACCATGACCCATAAACATTCACTCAAAGCATTACATAGAGCTATGCAAGATTCAAATGGTAACGAGAGAATATTCGGTGTTGCTGTTATATTACTCTGTCTCGTGATTTCCAACAGACATTAACAGCCATCCACGCTCTACTTTTGCTCACGAGATTAACGCCTGTTTAAAACAATCGTTTTTATGGCGAAATGTGGAAAAACTTCGACTGACCATAAACACGCGAGTACATTTGCAAGATGATTAATCTGAGCAAATATTTCCTAACCAACTACTGAATATTGGAAACGGTGAAGTAGAACTTCATCCCCATACTTAATGCATGAAATAGACAAACAATTTGTGTTCTGTTCTTCAGACAAAAAGGAACTGATTGAGAGTGTCTTTCCGGATATACTGTATAATTATCTAGATAATTATTGCCTCTGTAATCCTGTTACTTAATCAGAAAAAATGTTGATATTGTGATGAAATAAACTTCCAAACACAGGGTTGTTGCCAGTTGATCAAAGCTTTTTAAACCAATCGACACTATTGTTGATGAAAACAAAACCGTAAATTTTCCAAGCGAGTTTTTGAATTCTCTAGATGTATCAGGAATGTCACCACATAATCTTCTGTTGGTTCCCTGGTTATTATCTGCGTAACTTAAATTCACCTAGATAATGCAACGGTGCACGTTTGATCATCAAAAGAGTTATACCGGGAACTTCTTGAAGCAAACATTTTGACTATAAACATTAAACGAAAATTCGGTTCTGCTACTTCGGAATCTGTTGCCACGTATTCCACTGATACCATCAGAATCTGTGATACCATTCAAAAGGCCTCAATTCCCAATTCGTTTGGCTTTCGCGATGACCATAAATGAATCTGAAACCCAAACAATATTCATTTGATACTCGGACTTAGAAAATCCATGTTTCTCGAATGTGCAACTAAATGTTACATGCTCCCGTGTGCGGAAACCGTTGAATCTATTTGAGTTAGCAAAATACGGATTACTGAAAAATATTGTGCACGAATTAGCCATTAGTTGTATAAAATTATTTGTTGTTATACTTTAAAATGATAAAAATAATTTTAAAAATTGCAAAGAATCAACGTTATTCACCTCATTTATAAAATTAAATCTGCATATGTTGTTACTTAACGACTTTGTTAGTAATTCATGCATTATACTACACTCAAATAGGAGATGAATGAAATGCAAAATTAAAGTAATTTGTTGTTTTATACTTTATTTCAACCCTCCAATATTATAAATGAAGATTAATTCGACTGCATTGAATAGCTTAGAATAATATTGAACTAACGTATTAAAACAAAGCTACAGCAACGCGTGGCCGGGTCGGCTAGTGGTTTATAAATGTAACTAAGCAAAATATAAAAAAATGGCCATCTGTGATCTCTATTGAAAGAAGTTGAAAATGATCAAGCAAGAGAGGAACCTGTTGAAATAATACATATTAATCATGATAGCGAAAGTAAATTTGAGAAAAGCGATGAACATAAAACGTTTGAGTGGAAAAGAAAATTTTGAAATAAAAAATTTTCCTAAAGAACTCCTTCAAAAAAATATGAAGCCATAAGTGTGGCACAAGACACGTTGCGCCCTATCAAAAAGGCACCAGCAAGAAAAAGTTCAGCATGCTATTTGTCGATCATCAAAGGACAATAAAACTACAATTTGAACAAAATAACGCAAATAACGTTCTTCTAATGTTAGCGAAAAGTGTCTGTGATTTGTGTCCTTTATTAAAGCCACCCACATTTGAAACTTCTTGGTTCAGTTTGATTGATATTTTTTTCTGAAATTATCGAAGAAAAGTTGAAAAGTCCTTAAAAATTGGTAAGTATACTTCCTCTTAGTTAGTATTTTGATTTTTATTTATAAACATTAATTTCAATTCTCTCCTTTCTATGCTAGAGTAGACATTTAAATGTGTAACTATACAGTTGTTACAAACATTCAGGACCGATATAGTACCCCTTGATGATGGGAAATCACATAGGAATGCATGGTCGGAAACGCTTTCCTAAGCGGTAGTGACGACACAAAACACAAGACGGACAGAGCGGTAGTAGGATGGAACGCTACACGAACACTGAGCTCACTGAAATGCATCTGTTATACGGACACACTGATTGCCATGGACGAGCTACACAATGGTGTTGTTGTTGTTGCTGTTGCTCATCTCCATGTCTAGCCAAGCTAGATCAAGTCCATGATTTCACTCACTCTCAAAAAGTCCAACACCATTAGAGGGTCTTCATAAAGATCTTATTTTGTAAGCCCCAGGCAGTCAAGAATGTGTTCTGAAGATGTCTGGCAGGTAGAACACCTAACGCAAGCCGGAAGGACTTTGTTTCCATCCTTAAAAGTCAAAGTTCGGAAGTGACCACTCTAGAAACGTGTTAGAATAGTTTGTTCCTGCCTGCTGCATTAAAAGTAAAAAGAACCACGAGGACTTTTAGCCTCATACCAGTGGTGAGCAGGAGGAATAGTTGATTGCTTGTTGTTGATGTAGGTGGAGGGCAATTCTGAATAGGTGAGAAGGGCCGAGTTCCTAGTGGATTGAGCTGTGCCATCTTTTTCTAGGGGGTCAGCAGTCTCATTGCCCGCAATGTTAACGTGCGAAGGAGCACATTGTAGATGGATCACGCGAGAAGATGAAAGCTGTTTTAGTTTCTCCAAAATAGCCCCTCTTGTGTTATCACCCACCTTATGCTAGTTAGAAAGATGTTGGATGGCACTATGACTGTCAGATAATAACCAATAAAGAATTGAGAGTGCCTCTTTAAGGCTTGTACCAATAGTAATGAGTTCACTGCGAAAGTATCCAGTCTATGACTTCTACACAATGGTTTTACGCTTAACGTTACACCAAGAGTCAAACTCCCAGCCAAGCCTTCTTTGCACGCTTTCCCTAGAGATTGTCCGACAGTGGATTCTTCATCGTGAACACACAGGAACGTGAGCGAAAAATAAGAACGCCAAACAAAGAGAAGACTGTGTTGGATCTGATACAGAACAATCCAGGTACCCAATACCCGGTATCGCCAGTCATGTCCGGATATTCCATAAGACTGTGTCTAGAATTACTAGCGAATTGCATACTAGCGACATACATCGAACACCTACTTTGATAACGACAGTGGTCTCTAATGTTCTTTTTAACACTTTTTTAACTTCACATGTATGCAAAGGAATCTTTGAACTCAATTTTTATCCAATTTAAAAGGTCATGTGTCTGCCCCCTAGTGTATATAGCTATTAATTCTTGTATCTCCTGAGTTACTTCTTTTATTACATCAATTTTTAAGACTTAAAATGTATTCAACTTAGAAAATAAGAAGGAATGCAATGCAATTATTATTATAAACTACAAAACGTAAAAAAATTATAAAAATGACAAATCTATATAAAACTATTTAATATCATTTAAAAGCTTTTTTTGCTTCACCTCTATGTAACGGGATCTTTGAACTCGATTTTTACCCACTTTAAAAGGTCAGGTTTTTTCGAAATTTCGCACACTTGTCAAGAACCGATGACAATACAATAATTTAATAATTTTATTCCATTGTCCTGATCAGGATGGTCAGGATTGAGGATTTCCCATTTCAGATTTGGCGACTAATTCCAGATTTGGTGACTAAAAGATTAAGTTACAACCCTAAGGCGAAAGCTCTTTTATTGTAGATCGAACCAAAAAATGCAAAATAAATTATTGTTTTAAAAAACTGAAAAACACGCTTTTAAAGTTAATTGGACAAAAAAAATAACAAATAATTTTTAATATTAGGATAAAATGAATGACGAGAAAATTAATGCCATTGTAGTAAAAAGATGGGGTGCTTTGTACTACATTTTCTCGCTAACTCTGCATTTCAAAATAGAAATAGTAATAAATTATAACAATTGATATCGAACACCACACGCTTTTACCACAATGACATTAATTTTCTCGTTAATCATTTTATTCTTTTTTTAGAATCATTTTTTTACTTTTTTGTTTAATTAACTATAGAAGCGTGCTTTTCAATTTTTTGAAACTATAATTTATTAAGTTTAAAGCTATGACAGTACACGATGGTATTCACTATTTAATAGCAATATTATAAGAGAAGCAAATACTTATCTAGGAAAAAGTAATATCAAAGTACGGTATGCATTAGAGTAGGATACATACATACCAGCCTTTTAAAGCACGTTTCATACAGTTAAAAAATCAATACTGGCTCTTATCCGAAGTATTCATATACCATTCATCTTAAGAAACTCGTTGGAGTGAAAAAAGAGTATATGCTTTCCGCAGATGTTTCTTCTTATACCCTCACAGTGGGTGTTTAAATGCGTAAAGGACACTCCTTTCAAATCGTCAGAATGTATCCACTCTACTTTCTACAAAATCTTTCAGCAACAGGTTTATCAGACACAAAAGAGATAAAAAAACTGCGGGATACGGAAGAAAAGTCTTTTTTCCCCTTACAGATGAATAATCTTTTATGAAATTTTGTATCATTTGTCCGTTTTAAAAATAAAAAACGCGTGCGTAAGAGACTATCTTTTTTTTCTGTATTAAAGAAAAATTATCATGTAATTTGCTTATCGACTGATTTTTAACTATTACACGTATAGGAAAAAAGCGATTCACTTATCACGAAATCTCCGGAATTATTAGATCTAGAGAATTAGGACCTAGTTTTGCAGGTCTCTTTCTTTTGTTGAGTAAAGATCTGTTAAAAGCGAGGAATGGAGAATAAAAAATTTCCGTTTTTTGAACTATTAGGAAAAACGACTTGAAATTTGACAAACATGTTTCTTCTATTGAGTAGGTGAGTAGACATCCGCTAAGAATGGGTGACGGATTACTGGTTCATAATATTTTCCAATTTCTAAATGTCCCGTGATAAGAGGATGCATGTGTGTGTGGATAATTAAAAATCTTATAGTAGTATAAATTCCCTTGACGCCAATGGTTTTCAAGTCTAAGTTTGACCTTGCATGTTTGCTGAACTTTTGTAGAAAATGAAGTTTCAATATTTTGTAGAACAAAAGAAATTCATATGTTACTATTCATTTTTGTTCGTAACTGATAAAAACAGTTCGTATTTTTCATATCAATACGAGGGTCACTCTGAAATTTTTGAGATACTCCTAGGTTTTTAAAGTTATACTTACAAAATTTTAGGAGTGTTCAAAGTAGTCTCACCTAGCAACAATGCACTTTTGTAGACAAATTTTCCACAGACTAAAAATGCCTCAAACCATTCATTTCTTGGAATTGTTGAAAAAAATGCATTTATAGCCACATCAATCTCTTCTTCTGAATGAAAACGACGTCCACGTAAGTTCTTTTTTAGATTAAAAAATAACCAAAAGTCCCACATAGCTAGATCCGGAGAATAAGGTGGATGCTCTATCAATTTAATTTGTTTTGTTTAAGAAACTCAACTATAAATACGGCTGTATGGGAAGATGCATTGTCACGGTGAAGCATTGGTACCCTAACATTAACTACTTGAAAAATTTCTTGAAGACATTTAGTGGTATAAAAGTTTGCTGTTACTGTCTTCTGTCCTTTCAACTTGTTGCCTTTCACCAATAACATACTTCTGAAGAAAACGTCATACATTTATTTTTTCATTGCTCGTTGTCTTTTCACCATTGTTGTTGTGGAATGATCTTCAAAGACCCATACTTTGCTTTCTTGACGTCTTGACGTGATGTACGTTTCATCACCCATTACACTTTTAGAAAAGATGCAGTGGCCCCCATCATTTAGCAATTAAATGGGTTTTTTCACTGATTCTGACACGCTCCTCTTTTTGGAGCTCAGTTAGATTATGGGGAACCCAACGACAAACTACATTTTGTATATGGCTACAAATACAAAGTTAAGTTCCTTCTGTATCATTTGGTAGGTACAGCGATTATCATCCATTAACATTTTTCGTATGGCAGACACATTGTCCGGGATTAATGCCGAACGTGGTCTTCCTGTGTGTTCTTCATCCTGAAGAGAACTTTGACCACTGCACAATTCTTTAAACCATCTGAATACAGTAGCACGACATGGAGATTTATCACCAAATGTTAATTGCAGCCATTGATCGCATTCCTCTTGATTTAATCCAGCTTTAAAATCATAGAAAATCATAACACGATAGTGCTCTCGCGTCAACTCTATTTTATCTTCTGTCTAAAATTTATTTTACTCTAAGCAACTTGAAGTAAATCAGTAAAAAGTCGTCTGTTGTGTTAAATCACTTTGTATTTTCAAATTAAACCGTTAATTTGGTTTTCTAACTTCTCGTCTGCACTTATCACAAAAATTTCAGAGTTACCCTCGTATTACTGATTATCTCGTGTCTAATGATTCTAAATCATAGGTTCCCAACCTTTTTCGAACTGGCGCCCCCTTTTCTTGTGAATATTTCGATACCCCACCCTCTCCCACTCTAGTGAAATAAGAGTATACATAATATATGGTGAAAACAAGAGTTAAATTTTAAAAAATCTTCTATTACTAATAGAATATATTTTTTTAATTTAATTTTTTTCTAAAGCCTCAATTCCTTTACTTTCGAATCTGAAATAGCTATTACCATAAATGTATTTAAATGCGTAATATTATATATTTTAGTCATAAGTAGGATATTGTTGGAATTGAAACGCTACTGAATTTCTTCTTCATTTAAAATAATGGAATAAAAGTTTTAGCTTATTACTTGACGATACGAATTAATTCATAATAAACTATTGCTTTCAAAATAAATATAAAGCCTTTAAAGAATCCCGCGTTAATTCCTGGTTTACACTTTTAATTATGTTTCTTGGATAACATGCGTAATGAAATGTGCAGTGGCCGAAACATTTTTCCTACTGTTCACAGACAGAGACAACACGTGCTCTACAGAAATTAAAATGCACTATTTCATTAAAACTAACGTAGGTCTGAATGTAAGTTTTTCATCCATTTCCCAAACTACCAAGATATGTGAATTTTTGTACATGTGATATAGAAATGATTTATAAATACATACAATCAACAGAAAACAGTATTAAAGTTTACTTTTGTTAGTACAAAACCAGCGTGTTTTTTATTCTTTTTAGACTATGTTTGGTTAATCTGCTCATGTCCCTCCAACGCCCCCTACTTTTCTCTGGGTCTTTTACTACCCCCCTGAAAGCCTCAAACGCCCACAAGGGGTCGTTATTGCCCACGTTGAGAACATGTTCTAAATTAAGGTCAAAGGAAACGAGGACGACACCAGAAAAGTTTTTACTTTTCTCTCTCCAAATTTCCGCATTTCGGGAAACTTCGGGAGATTTTAAGAAGAAATTTATTTATTCCCTTTAATTATCTGAGATGAAATGCATTTTACACAAACCTATAAAC